>JAJJMB010013814.1:880350-942515 GCA_023531105.1 Papaver atlanticum | reverse complement strand
ATTTAATTGTCCACTTGTTAGACCCAACGAGGCTACACGTGAGGGGGCATGTTGAGATTATTAGTCCCACATTGTCTGGGCAATCTAAGATCCTGCGGTTTATAATCCTTAGGGCCTCTCCACTCATTGCCAATTGGTTTTGAGTTGGATGCCCATATTCTAACAGTTTGCACTTTTGCAAACAGCAACACTACCCTGAGTTATGCAACGGAAGACTTCCTTAAATTTTCTCTTTTGCTTCACTTGCAGCCCATATTATAAAGAGGAGTTAATGCCATGCTTATGCTTCACATAAATTGGGGAGTACTTTTGAATCAATAGAACACCAAGGCAATATCTAAACCAACAAACTCACTTTCATTAGCTTAAGGGGAAGATTAAAAAATCCTGTCCAACCAATGGACTTACAAGCTTATTTTCTAACTATAAGCCTAAAACACACTCTCTACAGTAATGTGTCGCCTCAACACTTGAAGACCTGCACTTGCAGAGGTTCTCTGGCCTATTTAAATGCCAATAACCAGGCCAATCTATGTGCAACCAAGTACACGTCCTATGAACAATCATTTGTCCATAGGTAGTTATCCTAACCGCAACAATGCCTTTCTAACTGCTAGCTTTTGTGTTGGCTTGTAGAATTATGCAACACTTGTCTTGAACGGTTAGGGAATGCCAAACTTAGATATAAAGCCTCTTTGTAACCGTCTCAACCCACTTCTTTGCTCTGGCATGCGTGTGATACACACACCACTCGTAACTGACAACTTGAACCAATATCCAACGAACATTGCGCTGCACTCAACTTGGTCTAAGCCAATATACATCTATGATGGCTCTACATCAACTTGGCCTCTGCCAATATACAAATATGATTGGCTACATTTATCTCGGCCATGTACTTAGCTCATTTGGATGCCAACATCCGAGTAAAGTCATGCCAATCAAGTCTTGCCTTGATGCTTAGTTCAACTTCATACTTTAGGTGTATCACTTGCGTTCCTTTTGCTGAGCAATAGACGACAATGTGGCCAATGCCTAAGTCATTCCATGACTTGCATTTCATATTTCATTCCTTCCTTGAGCTGGGCTAACTCTGAATCAAGGATATATGCAACATTATCGCATAATATTTCATATGCTGAGTAGCCTTTCTTATCTCAGCCATAATGGCGTTACATTGTCAGGTTATGCAGCTTCATTGGCCAGGTCATTGAGTTCAGTGATGTGCCATCTTGGCGCTTCACTGTTGGGACCGGTCATACCTATCCAGTCTTGTTTGTGTACAAGACTCATATTTACAGAGCTAAGAGACAGAAAATTCCTCCTAATAAGTAACTTAACTAGCCTATCTGCAAAAGCATTACATCGTCTATTTACATAAGAGAAAAAATAACAAGCAAAAAAATGATCGAGTTATTGAGTAGCAAGCCAAAAACTGGTATACTCTCCAGTTAACCACAAAAAAGTTCTTCTTCATGGCTATAATTACACCATCATTGTAAAAGTTAACTGAATCCTTGTCGAACTGTCTGAACCATTCTATTCTTCCTTAGATGCTCTGGATTCTGCCTCGTCAGAACTTGAGCACCGTCCATTTTCTCCTACAAATTCACACACACGACCATATTGCTTTAGTTGAATAATACCATAAACAAATTTCTTGGTGGTGGAATTAAACATTGCATCAAAGAAAATGTGCGTAGTATGGGCATTAAAAGTAGGAGCAGAAAAGCGCCCTGGAAAAAAATCACCCGGATGCCAGTATTCACATTTAGAAGCAGATGATTCGGGTATAGATAAATTTACAGGCCAACATTGTAAAGACTGTAGAACACTAAGTATAGAATGAGTAAGAGTAATAGGCTTGGGTTTAACATTTTGGAAAACTAATTGACATCTATACTTCAAATAAACCATAAAACATAAGCAATCTTATCTGTTAAGTTTATCATGCAACAAGTTAACACACTAATCAACAAAAGAGATGTTATGAGCTTGATAAAAGAAAAGGGATAAAGAGATACCTCTCCAAATTTCTTCAACAAACATACATTTAGTAAATAAATGATCTACGGATTCAACATCCAAGGACTGACATAAGAACAAGCAGTATCCATATTATTAAATCTCCCTAGAATGTGTTTAATAGGTAAACAACCAACTAACACTTTCCAAGAGAAATACTTAACTCTAGATATAACATTAAGATTCCGAATTTCATACTAGGCAACGTTTGTGGTAGTAGCATAACTATTAGCAAGATAATTATAAGCAGATTTAACAGATACCATGCTATTCTTAGTACCTATCCACTTAATTGGATCTTTTCTAGTTGAATCAGACTCAATAACCTTAAGAGAATCAATGGAGTTATTAGCAAACAAAGTAATGTATTAAGGAAAATTCCACTTACTTTCTGCAGTAAGAATATCAGAGACTTTTGGGGTGCCGTTAACATCAACACCAGATATCATAATGGGACAAGTATCATTTGGTAACCATTTATCAGTCCAAATATGAATATTATTATCATAATCTATGTCCCAGCAATGATTTAATTTAATCACCTCAATACCTCTGCAAATACTAGTACATACCCAAGACTTGACATATTTTTTCTTATAATTCATAGGATCAGTTTTCGGGAAGTATTTGCATTTTAAAAATAAAATAACACCATAGCTGATCAGGACTAGTAATGAGTTTCCAAGCTAAATGGGTAAGTAATACAAGATTAAACTTATGAGGATTTCGAAAACCTAAGCCTCCACCAGCCTTATTCTTACACATGAAACTTCATGCCGTAATATAGTTACCTTTTGAACCTTCTCTACGTTTCCACCAAAGTCTCTCTGCAATGCATTCAATCTATCTAAAGTTTTGTTAGGTAAAGCAAAACACATCATTTGATACATTGGCATTACACTAGTTACAAAAGTGATTAAAACAGCTTTACCTGCTTGCGAACGCAATTAAGCTTTCCATCCTTTATCCTTTGATATACCTTATCTAGCATATGTTGATAATTGAAACTCTTATATCTATTAAAAAATAAAGGAATACCTAGATAAGTGTCTGTTTTTTTAATCCTACCGAATTTAAGTATTCTAGCTAAAATTTTACAATATTTATTCAGAAAACCTTTACTAAAATAAACACCAGACTTTTGATAATTAACATTTTGTCCGGAAGAACAACTAAAAAATGTTAAGAATATCTAATAAATTCCTAGTCTGAATTATACAAGCAGTTGTAAACAAGAAAGCATCATCCGCAAAAATAAAATTGAGAAATTGAAGGACTCGAAGTAGTAACCTTAACACCAGTAACTAGTTTATTATGCTCAACATGCACAAGTAATTTAGATAGAGCTTCCGTACACAATATAAATATAGTAGGGGATAATGGATCCCCTTGTTGAATTCCTCTAGCAGGAGAGAAAGTGTCACTAGGAGATCCATTAACAGGCACAGAATAAGTAACAGTGGAAATGCACATATATATCAAATCACAAAACTCATCAGATAAACCCATTAGTTTGAAAATATAAAAAAATGAATGACCATTACATACGATCAAAAGTTTTGTAAAGGTCTAATTTGATAGTCATATGACCTGTTTTACGTTTACAAATTTTCATGGTATGCAGAACTTCATGTGCAACTACTATATTATCTGTAATTTGCCTATTATGTGTAAAATCAGATTGATTCTGTGATATAATACTATCTAAAAAGGTTTAGTACGATTAGCTAAGATTTTAGCAACAATCTTATAAAGAGCATTACTTAGACTAATAGAGTGAAAGTCACAGGAGTTGTAGGAACTTGAACTTTTGGTATTAAAGAAATAATCGTATGATTGACACCAGGGTCCAGACGCTTAGTTCTGAAAATTGCTTGACCTATTCAACCAAATCAGTTATAATGAGTTCCCAATCGTACTGATAAAAACCAGTGGGGAAGCCATCAAGACCCGACGCCCCCAAGAGTTCATCATAAATATAGTTGATTTAATTTCATGCTCATCGGGCATTTTAAAAAGTAAAAGATTATCATCGGGTGTTAATATCTTAGTGAAAATAGATTGAAATAAAGTATCTAAATGAGAATTAGCAGAAGTACTGATATTCTTAGAGTGAGAAGTTATAAGAGTACTAATCTGAGACTGACCTTCAATACATAAATCAGATAAATCCCTTAAAGAGTAAATGTGATTAATTATTCGCTTTTCAGATACATGTTGATGGAAATGATGGAAAAATCGAGTATTATGGTCTTGTTATTTAATTCATTATTCTTTAACATGGTGACTCCAATAAAAAATTTCAATAGCATACCAAAACTCAAGATAATTATAAAGCATTCAAAGTAGACTTGGTTTCAACACTAGGTGGTAAAGCATTTTGTGACTCAATAACAGTAAGAATATCAAATATATTTTTAAAAATGTTACCAAGTTCATGCTTATTCCAGTTTCTAAGGTTTATTGCAGTTGAGATTTAGTATTAGTAAAACTGCAATGATCGTTATGGATATTAAAAATAGATTTTTGAACAACGGAATCATAAGATTTGTGTTCCTTCCAACATCTCATATATCTCATAGGTTTAAAAGTTTTCTCACCAAAATGAGTAGTTTCTAACATGATAGGGGCATAGTCAGAAACTAGCTACTCGGGGTGAGATGAGAGTTAAGATAGTAAGGGAACGGTTCTAACCATTTATGATTGACAAAGACACGATCAATTCTTTCCTGAATATGAGTATGACCAGATCGTTTTTTAGTCTATGTAAAAGGAAAACTAGCAAAATTAAGATCAATTAAACCTAACTTTTGTATGTAACTATAAACATAGAAATAACTACTAGATGTAATAGAATTGCCTCCCTCCTTTTCAGATTCGTGCATAATGGAATTCATATCACCAATGATTTCCCAGGGCATATGCAAATCATTTGAAGAATAGATGAAATCCCATTGCCTAATTCTTAATATATTTTTTTTGTTTGTCACGTAAACAAATTAATGATGGATTTTATACTCTTTATTTTTTTTCTACTTGGACAACATGTCCAGAAAAACTAACAGGTAACTCTCACCATTCTAGTATAAGCCCTACCAGTCAAATCATCACTGAGCATATTTGTAATAGCATCTTGAGAATGATATATCCACACACCAACCATTTCCTTCGTCGCTCCTACTTTTGCAATAAAATCATCAACCGAATTTGCTTCCATGTATCTCTCTACAAAGACATCATCTTCAAAACTTGTCTGCAATTCTTCAACGACCATCACCAGGCCTTGCAGAACCCATGGAGTTTTTATTTCATTATTGATAGAGTTACATCACGTAAGTCGAATCACTCTCCACACTAACTTTCTTTACACCCAGCTATTTTGCAATTAACATTCCATCTCTTACAGCCCAAACTTCCACCGTATTACTGTTATTCTTGAAAATATACTTAGCAAAACAAGCATGAAAAGCACCATCATCTCCACGAATTATTCCCCCTATTTTAACATCTTTATCATGATTGGAAGCCCCATCACAATTTAGTTTGTAGTAACCTTGTCCTGGATAGAGCCACGGAACAGTATTGTTAGAGCATAGCTCGGTTGGGATGCGACTACGATATGGTCGGGCCACATCATACAAGTATTTGGCCCTTCTTATTTTCCTGACACATCTTTAAAACCGTAACCGTTTGTTTTATGCTTTGTAGGGAGATTTATAGGGGCAAGTTTTTACGGATAAGTAGTTAAAAGTAGTTTTATGTTTTTTTTATGAGAAAAAGTAGGATACTTTTTACTTTAAAACTAACCTTTCAATACGTGTTGATAAGGGAAAAGGAACCACATACTTGGAGTATGTGGCCCAGCCATATCGTAGCCGGGGCGGCTCGGTTGAATCCACCAAGCGTTGGTATTTCAAGTTTGGTTGTCATATTTTAGTATCAAAAACTCATCTAGAGTCGCTTGATTATTTACTAGAGTCAATTTTGTTTAGGTTAGAATAGAAAGTCTAGGAATGTTGAGACTTCCAAGTATTACTCTGAAGATCTGAAGAATGTGAAGAAGTAACGACTGCAACGAAGACATCATCCTTCCACTTGAGGTCGGTAATATTGACTTGATCTTGTTTCCATTCCTAACGTATCTTTCAAGTCGCTTTATATTGAAAACATAACATGCGAAGCTATATTTATGACATTCTAGAGATTAGACTTGGTCATAACATTATGATCAAAGTATCAAGGAATTATGTTGAATTACAAAGTATAACGCTTATCTTCTGAATTTCGTAAACACAACATCAACATAATCTATGTATTTAGTTACTTGATTATGTGTGGGATATAGGTGTAATTTCATCCTAGGAAACTATGTATTATTACATTGGTTTAAGGAAGTAGATGTATGAACTTGTTTCATAATCGAAAAGGAAATCATAAGTGTACTGTTGGTCCGATTCTTCATTGAATAATATTTGAATGACCAATGCAAGATGACAAGGTGGAACCGATCTTAAATTATGTTGATAATCAAGGTATAACCGGTCATAGCCTATATTGTGTGACATGGTGTAACCGATCTTAACTAGTTCTGGGAAGCAAGTTGTAACCGATCACAACCTACATTGGGAAGCAAGGTGTAACCGATCACAACCTACTTTAGGAAGCATGGTGTAACAGGTCACAACCTACATTGGGAAGTACGGTATAACCGATCACAACCTATATTGTGAGTCATGGTATAACCGGTCCTAAGAGCAAAACCGAGTTTCCAAAGTTCACATATTTCTCTATGTTGTGTGTGAATTTGGAATTAGGTTTTCCTAAGATAGGAAACTTCTAGATGTCGACATTATTTGAACATGTGCATAACTCGTATCATTAATTGTTCAAAGATATTCCTTGATGCTCAAGGTGTTTTTTATATATGTTTTAGTTACCAGCAACTAAAGCATATCCTCTGGTGTTAGAGCACTGCTCGGTCGAACTCACAAGCGTTGCTATCTCAAGCTTGTTTATCAATGTTAGTGATCAAAACTATAAGTCTTGATTTCTAGTCTACTTATAGTGATGTCTCGGACTAGGATAGATTGTGTAGTTGAGCATTAGACTTCACGGCGTTCATCAAATTAAGACGAAGAACTACTAAGGCGATCTTGTGGAACTTCATCAACAAAAGGTATATGGAGACTAAAACTCATCTATCACTTGGAAAGTCTATTTCTACTCTATATCCTATATTGAGACATAAGTCGTATTACTATATGGTTTTCGATTATACACATTTGAGATTTCGAGCTGAGTTTAACTCGCTTACATATTTCTCGAAATATGTGGTTGTAAGCTTTCGCTTCAACCAAGTTCATCTTATATTCTTGACGAAAGTCAAAAGATGATCATATGAAAATTGCTGAGTAACATCTTACATGGTTTGTGTGTGTTAGAGCACTGCTCGGTCGAACTCGCAAGCGTTGCTATCTCAAGCTTGTTGTCAAGTTTAGTTGCCAAAACTATAAGTCTTGATTTCTAGTCTACTTATAGCTAAGTCTCGGACTAGGATAGAAAGTGTAGTTGAGCTCTAGACTCCACGGCGTTCATCATGCAAAGACGAAGAACTACTCAAGGAACTGGTGGATCTTCATCGACAAAAAGGTATGTGGAGACTTGAACTTATCTATCACTCAAAAGTCTATCTACTCTATCTCCTATCTTGAGACAAAAGTCGTATTGCTATATAGACTTCGATTACATTTGCTATTTTGAGCCGAGTTTATCTCGCTTATCTATTTCTCAAAATATGTGTTGGTAAGCTTTCGCTTTGGCCAAGTTCATCTTTACAAGTGACGAAAGTCATGTTGATTATTTCAATATCTTGAAAATTGCTTTGATGAAAAATAGTGTGTGAATAACATATATTTAACATCCTCTAAGAATGTTTCAATGATTGAAATGAGAGTTTAGAATGTATAACCTTGAATGGATATAAACATTGTATGTGAACTCATACTTGTGTAAGTCCAAAATCCTTGAACCAAAGTATGCGTACTTTGCTGGTTTAGGATGTCCGGAAGCTAAGTCCGCGTACTGCCGGAAGTTCACATCCCGTGAATTTCTGCTGGAATTTGTGAACTGAAAACAAGCTCAATCCGGGTACTTAAGTATGCGTACCGGTATGCATACTTGAGTGGGTTATTTTCTAAAAACGGTTTATTCGTGAACTAAAACATATATAAACTAAGGAATGCAATCTTTGCAAACCGTGGCTAAAATGTTCATGAATCGATTCGAGTGAATCAAAATCGTTTTTGTTTCGATTGTGTTTTATATACTTCTATGAGATCTAAGCAATTGAACAACTCTCTAACTAGTTCTTTTGAGTCATATTAACTAGTTATGGTGAAGATGAATAAGGTTGGTATGAAAGTGCTCATATGGCTAACCATTGGTTAACTACTGTTGAACCAACTAGGTGTACACGTTTAGGTACGGTTACTCAAACCTAAAGGAAGTTACATTTCATGTGTGTATAACAAGCTAAGTTCGATCTAACAGTTGAAAGATATTAGCTTAAATCTAATCAGGTTTTCATCTAACGGTGAATATTGAATGCTTTGTTACTAAGGTAACTTAGATTGCAAACCCTGATTTGGAGACTATATAAAGGAGAACTCTAGCAACTGGGAAACCTAATCCCCACACCTCCTGTGTGATACTAGTTGTATAAGCTACAGTCGATTATCCTTTAACCTTAGGTTTCTACCGAGACCCTGTAGGTTAACGACTTAAAGACTTCATTGGGATTGTGAAGCCAAACCCAACTATTTTCTCTATAGTTGCGTGATCTGATCTTGCTGTTTCTATCGTGATTGAGTGCAATCGTAATATTGGCTTGAGATTAATTTCTCTGATGGGCAAGATAGAAAAGTAGTCACAAACATCTTCGTCTCATCGTTTGTGATTCCACAATATCTTGTTTCGCTAGTCGATTATTGTGAGGTGGTTGATAATTCTAGGCTGTTCTTCGGGAATATAAGTCCGGGTTATCGATTGGTTCCTATTCACCTTGATTTATCAAAAGACGGAACAAAACTCGTAGGTATTTATGTGGGAGACAGATTTATCTATTCTTATAGACTTTTCTGTGTGAGACAGATTTGTTCATTAAAGTCTTCGACTTTGGGTCGTAGCAACTCTTAGTTGTGGGTGAGATCAGCTAAGGGAATCAAGTGCGTAGAGTCCTGTTGGGATTGAAAGACCTAAGGAACGTGACTGTACCTTGATCAGTGTAAGGTTGGTTAAGGTTCAACTACATTCCAGACCGAAGTTTGTTTGTAGTAGGCTAGTGTCTGTAGCGGCTTAATACAGTGTGTGTTCAATCTGGACTAGGTCCTGGGGGTTTTATGCACTTGCGGTTTCCTCGTTAACAAAACTTCTGGTGTATGTGTTATTTCTTTTCCGCATTATATTTTGTTATATAATTGAAATACCACAGGTTGTGCGTTTGTATCAACAATTGGTAAATCCAACCTTTGGTTCTTGATTTAAATTGATTGATCCTTGAACATTGGTCTTTGGTACCGTTCAAGTTATTTCTCTTGTATTCAATCAGACTCGCAGATTTCTATTTGTTTGAGTTGGGATTGAATCGAGAAATTGAGATATAACTCTTTGATATACTTTTTATTAAGATTGAGTCTGACTGTCTAGTTGATTCTCTTAAAAGTATATTGGAGTTAGTCCATACAGATTGCTAAGCGAAATATTAGGTGAGGTTGTTAGACCCCCGCTTTTTCAATTGGTATCAGAGCAGGCAAACACGTTTAAGACCTTATAAGTCTGTGTTTGTAGCGATCTGACTCTATGGACAGAAATTCTATCTCCATAAACGTACCACCAGTCTTCGATGGCTCCAACTACTTGTGATGGAAAATCGCTATGCGTGCTTTTCTTCAAGCTCGTGATTTTCAAACATAAACGTACCATCAAATTTTATAAGTGCTTAATTTATATGTTTAGAATGTCAATTCCATACTTGTTTTAGCTATAATTCTTGCATATTACTTGTTATTATGATTATTTTCTAGTTTATGTGTCATATCAGGTGAATCATCCGAAAAGGAGCTAAAAAGTGCTTAAATGAGCAAGGAAATGGAGTCTATCAATGAAGGAAGGTCAAGGACCAAATTCAACTCATTCAAATCTAAGAGTTCTCAATACCATCTTGAAGAGAACGAGAATTCGAAAAGAATTAGGTCATTCCGAGTTCGGACGAAGAAGTTATAGGCGAAACAAAGTTAAAATACTTGAAGTTACAGAGAGAGGTTCGGCTGATAACTTCATCAGCTCGATTCATCCGAACCTGGAGCTTAAAAATCAAGATTTTCGAAGAGTATACAGGAGGATGTTCGGCTCAAAAGCAATCTTATCAATTGAGCCAAACCTGGTGATCGCCTGGAGTAAAATTCACTTGTCAGGTTCGTCCGGGAAAGGTCAGCAAGTTATGAGCCGAACCTGACAACTTCCTGGGACATAGTTGGACGCGAAATTGACTTCTAACTCAAGGAAACATGGTCCCGGAAGGAATCTAAAGCCTAACTTTGAGAGTTCTATATAAGAAGACAACCAGAACCTTAAGAAGATATCTCTTTTACTCATATCACAACTTCCATATCAAAACCTAGGGTTTACCCCTTTAGGGGGAACCCATTCTTCTTGTAATTATGTGTAGCTAAACCTTTCTTGATTAAGGATGAATTCAATGTTCTAGACGTGAAGTCTGATTTGTTAATACAAGTTTGTTTGAAGTTTTAATCATCATCGATTGTCTTTTCTATAATTAGGGTTTATGATTGATTTCTAGATTGTTCAAGTGTACAATTGGATTATTCTATTGATCATTCTATTGCCAGTAGAGATTTGGAGCGATCCGTAATTGTCGTGCATCTCCTATACAAGTAGAAAACGTGAGACCTTACGGAGGGATTCTGTGAATCAATCGTGTGTGAAGACAACACCAGTAAGTGAACCGAGCATACTGAGTTTAACTGCTGGGATCATACCTAAATTCACAAAGCCTAAAGCATTCGATTGGGTTACACCTTGTAAGCGTACCTCAAGGCAGCTCGGTTGGATAGAATCCGGTGACTAAGCGTACTTGTTATCCGGTGATATAAGGAGTTTTTGGGATAGCTAAGCGTACCTGCTATTCTACGATTGGTGATGAATGATTCTGACGGAAGATAGATAAGATTAACGTTTGGTAACGGCGAAGGATTCCTTGATCATCTCTTTCTCTTATTTGTTTCTTTACATTAATTCAACAATCCCCTTTTGTCTTTTATTTTGTTTCGCTATCTAAATAACATATCAATTACACAGCTCTCTATGGGAACGATCTCTTACTACAGCTATATTACCAGTTAATTAGTGGGAAATATCTTGATTAATTTGTTGTGGTTACGACACGCATCAAATTTTGGCGCCGCTGCCGGGGAGCGGTTGTTAATTGATTTTTTATTTGTTTAGCTTGTTTTTATTATTTATTTTTTTGTTTTGATTTTCTCAATCTTGTGAGTCGTCATGTTTCCTTACTGAAATAACATGTACGGAGCACAAGATCAATCACATTACAATGGTAATCAATATGGTTTTCAATTTCAAAGTTACGACAACTACCAACCATCCCATGGGAGTAATCAAAACCAATCTTTTGGCTATGATCAATATCCTACAGAACTTTATGGATACTCTCATGCATATCAACAACCTTATGACGGGTATGTAAGTGAGCAACCACAAGGATGAGAATAGTTATGCTACTGATCAACAATTCTATAGTCTTGCAGATTCTATCAAAAAATTGCAAGAAGAAACTGAACAATTTCGACGAACCAGTGTTGAATCAAATAAGAACTTCGAAGGGATATGGAATAATTTAACCTACAAATGGCTCAACTCAGAGAGACAAGGAATGAAGAAGCACTTTGGCCTCAAAACCAAACCGATTATGATATTCCTATGAACGACAAAGAATATTTTGAAGATGAGCATCCCTTAGAGAATCGATGTGATGATGATGAAGTTGTCCCAGCTCTGGATCGTAATAATGATCATTCACATATTCAAAAGGAGGAGCCTTGGTATGACCGAACCATTGTTATGAACGGTGTAACATACTCGAATGCATATCAACGTTACAATGAATATCTGGATTACAATGTTTTTAGGACGGTTGATTTGCAAGAAGTAGACCGAGCGTACTGAGTCTAACTACTAGGATTAAACCTAAATTCACAGACCATAAAGCATTCGACTGAATTACATCTTGTAAGCTCACCTCAAGGTGGTTCAGACGAATAGACTCTGGCGACTAAGCGTACCTGTTGTCTAGAGGCTTAAGGGATTTTGGAGATAGCTAAGCGTACCTGTTATCTTACGGTTGGTGATAATCTATGATTAATGATGAATGGATGAATATACTACTTTGATGAGTATTTAGTTACGAAGAAGGATTCCTCGATCATCTCTCTCCCTATTGCTTGCAACTCAATTTCAATTGCTTTATTTACTTTGTTTACAATCTAAAACAAAACCCCCCCCCCAATTGTGACCTTTTTGACAACTAAACTCCCTGCTCTTCGTGGGAACGATCCTTTCTTCCATTATATTACCAGTTAATTGTGTGGAAATAAGTGATTTAATTTGATTGCACTCACGACACGCATCAAATTTTGGCGCCGCTGCCGGGGAGCAGTCGGTAGCTTTAGTTGTTTCTTTTAGTTTTATTTTGTTTTTAGATTTTGTTTTTAGTTTTTAACTTTATTTTCTATATTTTTGTTTTAGGTACTTAATCTCTGGCATCGAAGGATTGGAATTACCCAAGGTGTGGAATTCAAACTCGCAAGGGAACGGTACTACAAGCACGTCCAAAGTTGCAAGAAGAACCATCTACATCAACAATGGTGAACGAAAATGCAAATCCTCCACCTGTGGAGAGGAAGTTAGGAGAGTTGACATCTCCATGCTTAGATTCGCAACCACTGTGCATTACAATCACTAACCCAGTGGAGATGAAGTCGAATCTACTTCATCATCTACCGAAGTTCAAGGGATATCCTGGTGAAGATACGAACCGTCATCTTCAAGTATTTCAACACAAGATGACAAGTCTAAGGCAAGGAACCGAAGACAGAGATATGGCTATGCTACAAGCTTTTCCGTTCTCATTAACGGACTTAGCATGAAGAATGGTTGTATTATCTTCCTTCAGGGAGTGTTACAACATGGACTGAGATGAAAAAGCTATTTCTGAAGAAGTACTTTCCTGCTTCTAAAGCGGTCGCTGCTCGTAAAGAGATTAGTGGTATTTTACAGATTACTGGAGAATCTCTTTATGAATACTAGGAGAGATACAAGAGGTTGCTGGCGAGTTGCCCTCACCACAATATATCCTCAACACTTATCATTCAATACTTCTACAAAGGATTACTTCCATAACAGAGGAATTTGATTGATGTAGCAGCCGGTGGTTCACTCACTGAGAAGACAATCTCGCAAGCAACTAGTCTGATTGAGAGTATGGCCTCAAATGCACAACAATTTTATACAAGGCATGACTCAAATGTTAGAAGAGTTAGCGAGATGGGAGAATCTCTAAATACAGAGCACCGGTTAAACACCATTGAAAAGGCAATTCATCGTATAGCTTCGGTAGTTGCTCCACCATATGAAGAGGAGGCCGAGGTAAATGTTTTATTCCCTATTCAGAGGCCAAGGTATGATCCATACTCAAATACTTATAACCCTGGTTGGAAAGATCATCCTAATTTCAGTTATGCTAACAAGCAAGCAACAACTCCTAATTCATATGCAAGACAAGGTGGTTTTCAACAACACTTTCAGCAACCACAACAAGTTAAAGAGTAGGGGACTTCTATCGATGATAAGTTCAACATGCTAATACAAAGCATGCAGGGTGTCGCATCTACAACACATAGTCTAAAGGAAACGGTTCAACAAAATCACCAGTAACATGAAATGGCCATTAAGGATTTAAGGATGCAGATGGGGCAATTGGCTACGGATGTGAATTTACTAAAAGCACAAAAATCAACAAAATTGCCATCACAACCTTTTGTGAACCCAATAGAGCACGCTAATGTGATAACTCTAAGAAGTGGGAGGCAAGTTGAAGTGGCGAAACAACAAGATGAGATTAGTAACACATCGAAAAGGAAGTAGAGGTAGAAACCGTCCCAAAGGAAAAGCCAACCTCAACCGTCCAACCTAAGGACACGGTCCCCACTTTTACCACACCACCTCCTTTCCCTAGTCGTTTTGCCAAATCAAAGAAGCAAGCTTAAGACAAGGAAATCATGGATATTTTTAGTAAGATACAAATCAATATTCCATTTATTGAGGCCATCAGAACCATACCCAGGTATGCAAGGTTTTGAAGGATTTGTGTACAAGGAAGGATATGTTGATTGCTAATCAAATTACTCAGGTGGGCGAAAGTGCTACAACTATGTTACTAAAGAAGATGCCTGCAAAGTGTGAAGATCCGGGTGGCTTCACAGTGCCAATTACTATTGCTAACAGACGATTTGAGCGTGCTCTACTTGATTTGGGAGCATCCATAAGTTTTATGTCATCCGATGTTTATGATTCTTTGAATCTTGGACCTTTGAAAGAGGCAAAGATTACTATTCAATTGGAAAACAAGTCCAATATATATCCAAAGGGAGTCGTGGAGGACGTGTTAGTTCAAGTGAATTAGTTAATCTTTTCGGTTGATTTTTACATTGTGGATATGCAAAATGGAGATAATTATTCATCTACTTCGTTACTTCTTGGGAGACCGTTTATGAAAACTGCAAAGACGAAGATTGATGTGGACAATGGTACACTCACTATGGAATTTGATAAGGATATCATTCGCTTCAACATATTTGAGGCCATGCGTTATCCTAGTGATGTGCACTCCGCTTTCTCTATTGATGTTATTGATTCGTTAGCACAACAAATATTTGATTTGAGCAATGAAGATGAACTTGGAGTTGTGTTGCGAAATAGCATTGATTTGGACGTTCATGGGCAGCCGAATTTGGACGTCGATTTAGTCAAAGAGCTAGTGGAGATGTGTGGTGCTTTAATAGCATTACAAGAAGCTAAAACGGGTAATACCTCTTATATTTCTTTACCAGTGACTAATGAGGTTCCTTTACCTTCTGTTGTACAAGCACCTAAACTAGAATTGAAGCCTCTTCCTGATCACTTAAAGTATGCTTACTTAGGAGATAAAGAGGAGCTTCCGGTAATTGTTGCAAAGAACCTCACTTCCATACAAGAAGAACATCTACTTTGGGCTCTGAAAGAGCACAAGACGGCCATTGGTTGTACTATTGCTGACATCAAAGGCATTAGTCCATCAATGTGCATGCATAGAATCCTTATGGAAGATGATAACAAGCTGTTACGTGATGCTCAGCGTAGGCTTAATCCCCCAATGATGGAGGTCGTAAAGAAAGAGATCCTCAAATTACTAAGTGTGGGGGTAATTTACCCAATTTCTGACAGCAAATGGGTTAGTCCGGTACAAGTGGTGCCTAAGAAATCGGGTTTCATTGTTGTTAGAAATCAAGATGACGAACTTGTTCCTACAAGAGTTCAAACAGGATGGAGAGAGTGCATAGGTTACAGAAAGCTTAATGCCGCAACTAGAAAGGATCACTTTCCTTTGCCTTTCATTGATCAAATGCTAGAGAGGTTAGCGGGACATTCACATTATTGCTTTTTGGACGGTTATTCGGGGTACAATCAGATTGTTATTGCACCGGAGGATCAAGAGAATACCACTTTTACTTGTCCTTTTGGTATGTTTGCTTATAGACGGATGTCGTTTGGTCTTTGCAATGCGCCCGCCACTTTTCAGAGATGTATGGTTAGTATATTTTCTGACTACGTGGAACGCATCATTGAGGTATTTATGGATGATTTTAGTGTTTATGGCAATTCATTTGATATTTGTTTACAAAATCTTGAACTTGTGCTAAAAAGATGCATAGACACTAATCTTGTTTTAAATTGGGAGAAATGTCATTTTATGGTAAACCATGGTACAGTGCTAGGTCACATAGTGTCCTCTCTAGGGCTCGAAGTCGACAAAGCAAAGATAGACCTAATAAGGAACTTATAATACCCCACTTTGGTGAGGGAGATTCGCTCGTTTCTTGGTCATGCAGGTTTTTACAGGCTGTTTATCAAAGATTTCTCCAAAATCTCAATGTAAATGTGCACTTTATTGCAAAAAGAGGTTGCTTTTGACTTCAACAAGGAGTGCAAAGAAGCCTTTAACAAATTGAAAGAATTGTTGACAACTGCGCCAATTATCAAGTCACCGGATTGGAGTTTGCCATTTGAATTGATGTGCGATGTAAGTGACTACGCGGTTGGAGCTGTTTTGGGTCAAAGAGTGGAAAAGCTGTCCCATGTAATTTATTATGCATCTAGGACCCTAAACGATGCTCTAATTAACTATTCTACCACCGAGAAAGAGTTTTTGGCTATAGTGTTTGCACTATAAAAATTTAGATCGTATTTGGTGGGTGCGAAAGTGGTTGTATATTCCGATCATGCAGCACTTAGGTACCTACTTAAGAAGAAAGAAGTTAAGCCAAGACTTATACGGTGGATATTGTTGTTGCAAGAATTTGATTATGAAATCAAGGATAAGAGAGGTGTTGAGAATACTGTTGCGGATCATCTCGGTAGACTTGTTGTTTCCGAAGAAGAACTTCCTTTACAAGATCGTTTTCCATACGAACAACTTTTCTCAATTGAATATTCAACACCTTGGTACGCTGATATAGTGAACTACTTGGTTACAAGGCAAGTACCTAGTACAATGTCTAATTTTCAAAAGCTTAAGCTTAAGAAGATAGCCAAGCAGTATGTGTGGGATGATCCCTACTTGTGGAAATATGGTTCCGATCAAATAATCTGCAGGTGCGTACCTAACTCTGAATTTCAATGCATCCTTACTTTTTGCCATACTTATGCATGTGGTGGTCATTTTGGTTCTAAATGTACCGCTCTCAAAGTTCTTGAGAGTGGATTTTATTGGCCCACCTTATTTGAGGATGCATATATTTTTTGTAAATCTTGTGATAGATGTCAACGAACGGGCAATCTAGGTGCTTGAAATCAAATGCCACTCACACCGATTCTTGTTGTGCAGATTTTCGATGTGTGGGGAATTGATTTTATGGGTCCTTTTGTCAATTCGAATGGAAAATTTCATATACTTCTTGCTGTGGATTATGTTTCAAAATGGGTGGAAGCTAAAGCCACCCCTACTAATGATTCCCAAGTTGTTTGTGAGTTTGTGAAGGAATATATTTTTTATAGACATGGTACACCAAGAATGGTTATCAGTGATGGAGGCTCGCACTTCAAGAAATCCTTCCATGCTCTTCTCAAGAAGTACAACATAACTCATAAGGTCGGTACGCCCTATCACCCACAAACTAGTGGGCAAGCTGAAATTTCAAATCGTGAGATCAAGTCCATCTTGGAGAAAACCGTTAACACAACACGGAAAGATTGGAGTTTTAGACTAAACGATGCACTTTGGGCGTATAGAACGGCATACAAAACACCGATTGGTATGTCTCCATATCGGTTGGTTTATGGTAAAGCTTGTCATCTTCCGGTTGAACTTGAGCACAAGGCTTATTGGGCGATAAAGATATGCAACATGGATTATGATAATGCGGGGAAACATAGAAAGTTACAACTCAATGAGCTAGAGGAGATACGTAATGATGCTTACGAGAGTTATCGTATTTACAAGGAAAAGACGAAGTTTTTCCATGACAAGATGATTTCTCGGAATATTTTTGTTGTGGGACATTAAGTTCTTTTATTTAATACTCATCTTCGATTATTTCCTGGTAAGCTAAGGTCCAGATGGATTGGACCAGTTAGACACTTCGATAATTGATAAGCACGTAAGTGTGACGCATTTTCACCCATAACTACATTATCTAGGACTCATTTTATTTCTAATAAAGTTGTTTTAAGTCTTTTCTAGGGAATAAGCTCTTGTGGCAAAATTGGCTCGAAAAGTGGTGTTTTACACCCCCAGGATAAAGTACTAAAGGCACCCCAGAAATGCACCGGAGAAACCCCGAAAAAAGTGTTGAAAACACCCTAGAAAAATTACTAAAGGCACCCCAAGGGACATCTTCTTCTCAAATTCAAAAAATAAATTTTGGCGGGAAAACCATTTCTTCTCTGGCAGAATTTCGATCGGATGTTTGGACGTGATTTAGTGAGATTCAATCCCTGAAACTTAGTGGGTAGACGTGATATGACTATAGAAAGCTGGTATGGGTGTTCGTTTGGATCAGAATTGGCTGAATCGTGTCATGGAGCAAAACAGGTCAGCACGTGCATGAGAGAAATATTTCACGGGATTGCATGAGTTTTGGAGAATTTGAACGTGTTCTGTATGTGTATGATGACTAGAGCAACAGTTTGGAGCGTAAATAAGTTATATTTGGAGATTAATCCAGCTTCAAACACGTGGAGAAGCTAAAAAAGGAAATTATTGCCGTGAGAATAAAAATAATAAAGAGAAGATTTTTTGAAGTTATGGAGGAGATTCGATGCATCTTTCGGGTATAAATAGATTACCCAGGTCATACAGAAGGGGAGTCGAGAGTTTGGGGAGCGGAGGAGAGCTCAGGAGCGAGAAATCACGAGTTGCAGAAACTCGGGTTCTGCTGCTGCTGATGATGATGAACATCAAGAACACGAAGAACAATGACCCGTCAAAGAAAGTCGTTGGAAACTGTCGCATTTTCTCGACAGTTTGCAACACCTTTCAAGCGACTTCGGAATAGTGACTGCAGCACTTTCTTTCTATCGTTCATTTGCGACGATTTGCATGCGTCACAAAATCCTGTTTTTCACTATTTTCTCCATTTTCACCATTGTAAACACTTATTGAGCAAATAAAAAATCTTTTGAAAGTGTTTATAATATGAGGAGCTAAACCCCAACACTGGGGCGATGGAGGAAGCCTTATTTCACACTTGGGTAATTATTTTTAATTCTTTTCATGACTTTTGCACTAATTTTAATTGAAATTATGATTTGAATTAATTAGTTATCATTTGATTAGATGGGTCATGCTTATCTTAGGTGATTTGATGTCCCATGCTTAACATTTACATCTAATATTTTGAGAATCTATCTTGGCAAAAATAAGAGTCACTTTATTTTATATTTTTATTGAGTTATAATTGTTAAAAGAATTATTATTTGAACCTTAAGAAATGAATTTGGTGGAATCCTAAGCCCTAGTACCTCTCGCCCACTTTGTTAATATTTTTGTATATAATTTTTATTAAATTAAAAAACTCGAATCTTCACAAGTCTTAGAGTTCGAATCATTTTTACTACAACTTAAAAATCACATCAATAATCGTGTTCCTACTAAAAACAGGGATAATGATGAAACTGATGACGAGGATATGCCTCAGTGCTTTAAGTGTAAAGGTTTTGGTCATTTTGCAAATGAGTATCAATTTCGAAAGAAATACACTGGGAACAAAAGTCTTGCTGCAACTCTTGATGAAATGTCTGACAACTATGATTCTAATGAGGACGAAAAGTCAAGTGTTGCACTTCTTTGTGAAAATATTGATTTTGATAATTGTAGCAATACATACATCAATCTTGATATTCTTTCAGAAAAGAACTCAACCAGTCTGGAAGAAAAAATTGACCTTTCCGTTGGAAACTCTCTGCCTAATTTTTCAGGTTCTACTATGTGTCTAGCAGCTTGCACATCTCGAATATCTGAATCATATTCCAGGTTGACATGCTCATATTGTTCGCTCAAGGGCCATGAAATGTCAAAGTGTTTCAAGTATAAACACAAATTGAGGCATGCCAACAAACTTCAACGAATAGCAAATCGATTAGCAAACAAGCTCAAACTTGTTTAAAAGACCGCTGAGGTATTTAAGATTTTATCTTCGTCAAAGAAGTTAGTTTCCAAGGATAAGACAAGACCATTAGAAAGAAATCTATGGTCTAAACACTATGAGGAACAGGGTTCTATGAATTCCGATCGAAAAGGATATGGTGGACAGGTTATTGTTCACCCCAGCACAACTTAATTTGTGTTGGTTTGTGCATCTTGTCTCATGTGCCTGATCAAAAGAGATAAGATTTTGCGCACCTCAGGCTTTAAGAAAAGAAAAGTCCTTAGTTGTTTTGATTTTATTTTTGTTTTTGCTCTGGGAGCACTGTAAAGTCTGGAATTCATGCCACTTTTCATATCTAATTGATATTGGAAAGGACTTCCCTGTTTTAATCAATAAAAGAGGGTTAAAATTGACAATTCTGCCTTTTATAGGGTATGAGTTGTACGTACGTGAATCATTTGAGTGCATAAAGGTTCTGTAACCCTACATTCCTTTTTCCTTCCCTGAAACTCTTTTTAACTTAAGACTGCTTGTTAAGTTTAAGTTGTGATTTCCTCTCACAAACCCGTACGCATATGGATACTCCAAGCATCATGTCTTCTGAAGGAAAATATGTTAATATGATTGTTAAGCCATCAATCATGAAGGAAAAAGAAAGATCTCCGTTACCTCCAACTTTGAAAAGAAAAGGAAGGAATGTGAGGAAGCCAAGAGTTGTTCTTTCAAATTCTCAGAAGTTTTCTGATGTTCTTAAAGAGTTGAAGGAGACAATAAAGGAGATTCAAAAAATAAAGGCTTTTGTTATGAGAACTCTTGAAATTCAAAAGGCCCTGGTTCGACATCATCAGCCCAGAAGGTTTGTTGGAATTGACTCCTTTCTTCATGAACCATATGTTCCCATGGCTGTTGACGACATGGAGTTCGGACTAACTCCAATATACTTTTAAGAGAATCAAGTAGACAGTCAGACTCAATCTTAATAAAAAGTATATCAAAGAGTTATATCTCAATTTCTCGATTCAATCCCTACTCAAGCAAATAGAAATCTGCGAGTCTAATTAAATACAAGAGAAATTAACTTGAACGGTACCAAAGACCAATGTTCAAGTATCAATCAATTTCAATCAACAACCAAAGGTCTGATTTCCCAATTGATTGATTCAACGCACAACCTGTGATATTTCAATTATATAACAAAATATAATGCGGAAAAGAAATAACACAGACAAAAGAAGTTTTATTAACGAGGAAATCGCAAATGCAGAAAAACCCCGGGACCTAGTCCAGCTTTTAACACAACACTGTATTAAGCTGCTACAGACACTAATCTACTACAAACTAACTTCGGTCTGGACTGTAGTTGAACAGTAATCAATCTCACACTGATCCACGGTACAGTTGCGCTCCTTACGTCTCTGATCCCAGCAGGATACTACGCACTTGATTCCCTTAAATGATCTCACCCACAACTAAGAGTTGCTACGACCCAAAGTCGAAGACTTTAATGAACAAGTCTGTATCACACAAAAAAGTCTACAAGAATGGATAAATCTTTCTCCCACAGAAATACCTACAAGTTTTGTTCCGTCTTTTGATAAATCAAGGTGAACAGGAACCAATCGATAACCTGGACTTATATTCCCGAAGAAAAGCTTAGATTTATCAATCACCTCACAATAATCTTAATCGACTAGCGAAACAAGATATTGTGGAATCACAAACGATGAGACGAAGATGTTTGTGATTACTTTTCTATCTTGCCTATCGGAGAAATTAATCTCGAGCCAATTTTACAATTGTACTCAATACGATAGAAACAGCAAGATCAGATCACGCAATTACAGAGAAAATAGTTGGGTCTGGCTTCACAATCCCAATGAAGTCTTCAAGTCGTTAACCTACAGGGTCTCGGTAGAAACCTAAGGTTAAAGGATAATCGACTATAGCTTATACAACTAGTATCACACAAGAGGTGTGGGGATTACCTTTCCCAGTTGCTAGAGTTCTCCTTTATATAGTCTCCAAATCAGGGTTTGCAATCTAAGTTATCTTGGTAACAAAGCATTCAATATTCACCGTTAGATGAAAACCTGATTAGATTCAAGCTAATATCTTCCAACCGTTACATCGAACTTAGCTTGTTATACACAAATGTAGTATACGTCATTTAGGTTTGTGTAACCGTACCTAAACGTATACAAGTCGTTGGTTCAACAGTAGTTAACCAAATGTTTTGCCATATGAGCAATTTCATATCAACCTTATTCATCTTCACCATAACTAGTCCAAATGACTCAAATGAACTAGTTCAAGAGTTGTTTAATTGCTTAAATCTTATAGAACTATACAAGACACAATCGAAGCAAAATTGGTTTTGATTCGCTTGAATCGATTCATGAACTTTATAGCCACGGTTTGCAAATATGCATTCCTTAGTTTATATAAGTTTAAGTTCACGATTAAACCAATTTTAGAAAGTAACACACTTAAGTATGCGTACGGGTATGCGTACTTAAGTAACCGGATTTGAGTTTGTTTTGGTTTCCAAACTCAGCAGAAATTCACGGACGTGAACTTTCCGCCAGTATGCGTACGGGTACGCATACTTAGGCAACCGGATTGAGTTGGTTTTGTTTTCCAACTTCAGCATAAATTCACGGACGTGAACTTCCGCCAGTATGCGTACGGGTACGCATACTTACCCAGTCTCCATCAACCATTTAGTACACACACAAGTATGCATACATTTGGTTCCCGGTTTTGGACTTATACACTAATTCGCGAACACATTATATGCTTATATACAAAGATGGTTACATATTCTAAACTCTTTATTTCAATCACTGAAACATTCTTAGAGGATGTTAAATAGAGGTTATTCACACACTATTTTCCATCAAAGCAATTTTCAAGATATTGAAATAATCAACATGACTTTCGTCACTTGTAAAGATGAACTTGGGCAGAGCGAAAGCTTACCAACACATATTTCGATAAAAAGATAAGCGAGATAAACTCGGCTCGAAATAGCAAATGTGTATAATCGAAGTCTATATAGCAATACGACTTTTGTCTCAAGATAGGAGATAGAGTAGATAGACTTTTTGAGTGATAGATAAGTTCAAGTCTCCACATACCTTTTGTCGATGAAGTTCCACCAGTTCCTTGAGTAGTTCTTCGTCTTTGTATGATGATCGTCGTGAAGTCTAGAGCTCAACTACACTTTCTATCCTAGTCCGAGACTTAGCTATAAGTAGACTAGAAATCAAGACTTATAGTTTTGATCACTAACATTAACAAACAAGCTTGAGATAGCAACGCTTGCGAGTTCGACCGAGCAGTGCTCTAACAATCTCCCCCTTTGTAAATTTTAGTGACAGAACTATCAATACATATGGATTACAAAAAATAAACTTTGCAGCTTCTCTTCCACATGCTTTATCTCCTTGGTTCTTCAACATTACTCGAAATCTTTGTCACTTCCAAGTACTCCAATGATTCCAAAGGTTGTAAGTTCAGCATCATCATTGTTGAAAATACGTAGCCATAACAATGAGAAAACAAAAGCTCTCGATCATTGTTACACAGTGTCATAGTATTATTACACAGCATCAAAGTTCAATTGTATCACAACTTCGACAACAATACTATGGTGATATGTATCACTCCCCCTTAGTCAATACTCCATCTCATATGGAAACCACTCCCCCTTACATAATGATCCGAAAACCATATGTATTTGTAGTGTGAACTACACATTAATTCTCCCCCTTTTTGTCAATAAAATTTGCAAAGGTACGAAAACTAGTGGGATCCTAATGAAATTTCCATAGAGACATTTCATGACCAAAAGTAAGCACATATCAACTTTTTAGATGCAATCATATAGTCGAAACTAAATGCATTCATCAAGGAGTTTATAAAGATAAAAGATAACCCCTATAATATTTCACAGCCGCACTTCCCATAAAGATTTGGCAATAAAGCACAAGTTCAAATAAGAACTCTCCCCCATATAATGGCATTCCCGAAAGAACAACAAGAGCGACCTTACTTTCACGAGAAAAGAAGGATTTCTTTGGACAACAACAAATCATATAAGAGTATGAATTTGTATCTAAAATACTCGTTTGAATTAACCACAAGAGAACCCATGATTAATCCAACTGAAATACTCAACTAAATTAACCACAAGAGAACCCATGATTAATCCAATTGGAAATGCTCAACATAAGAGGACTTACGGAGCCACACAGTATATACATAAAAAATATGGATCAGGGAAGATCAATACTGCGGAATAAACAAAGATTCATTCTATCTTCCATCACTATTTTCACAATGACATACAATAGACATAATCTTTGTAAACAAAAGCTCATCCTTTCTTCTATCAATATTTGCATAATGACATAAAAGGCTTATCTTTTGTTTTTTTCAAAAGTTCATTCATTCTTTTATCAATACTTGCATATCGACATACGAAGGACTTAACTTTTGACAATGTATGGGACAATCATAGTTCACGGACGCAAACACACATATCCCATAACAAATTGCAATATATAAAACCATAAAGATTAACACTGCAAAATCATCTTCCAAATAAAATTTAGAATTCAAAAAAATAAATCTAAAAAGATTGAAGATGAAAATCGTTGGACATAGCTATGTGTAATCACAATAATGGCTATTCCAAACTCTAGTTATTCTTCTTAAAGACACGAGAATAAAATTCTCATAAGAAGTTTCCTAGAAAAAATACACAACTCTCAGAGAACATGATTTGAAAAACATTAAACACGGTCAGCAACCAGAGATTGAACATAGACCAGCTCATCAGTTCGTTTTTCAGAAAATCAAGATTCCTTGTTGCAATTCCAAGTTGTTCACGTACGACTTCAAAATCTCGAAGAAAATTACCCACCAGTTGTGATGGCATCTGAACGGGTAGTTTTTTTTCATGATCAACAGCATGATAGCAGGTTATGAAAACAGGATTCTCGTGAAAGTCAATAGTTTTATCCTTCTCAACATTGTCTTCCTTGTTACATCCATCCATTGTGCATACAGAAATCAGGTGAACCCCCTTTTTGACGTTACGGAACGTATATGTATCAAAGAGGAGCATGATACATACATATATATGAGTGTTTAGGGAAAACCCTAGGGTTACTCATATATGTTCCGTGGGTCAGGTGTTCGTGCACTTATGGTAACTACCTTGGTACGTGACCAAGAGAACAATGGAGTCAAATTTAGAGGAAGTCTTGAAGAAACTCAAGAACCATTCTAAACACAAGATGACATTCTTAGTTCAAAAGAACATAAGAGAATTGTTGAAAAACAAGACAATCACCCAAGGAATTATTCTCAAGAGTAATCAATCAAAAACATTACATCATGAAAAGTACTGGAGCAAGGCTCAAAAGTTTTATGATCATCGTTTTTTGTAAAGGCAAATAAAATATAACAACAACTACTTTCTCAAGTCACAAAGGCTTCTTGAGAATTACGAGCATCCTTCCATATTACATGAAGGATGCTGCATTGAGTAGTCATGTTGTATTTTGATGAGCATTTTTCTCATCAAGAATATTGACTTCTTCTCTCTTCCCTTCATGAAGATTTTCAGAAAAATCACTAGGATTAGTTGAAAGAGATTTAACCAGAGGGGAACAAGGAATACCTGGACCTGCTGTTTTCCTTACCTTTTTGATGCTCCGTTTGAGTATGTTTATGCTAATCTTGAGCTCTGAGACTCGATTATTGATATGAATAAATTCTGGAGCAGACACCTCGGGTTCACAGTCCTTTTCAGAGAGAGAAAGGGAGTTTGACTATTCTTTCTTTCTCATATTCCTTTTTCTCTTTTCAGGGTAATTTAAAGAGTCAGTTGCCCTCATGACATTCTTCCTTCTACAATTGTAGGCATTTTTTGTCTTAAAATCATAATCTAGAAATGACTCATCACAACATTTCTCTTGATTGCAGACATTGCCTTTTACTCCATCAATAGGAGAGATAGGTTTCATTACTTCTTTGGACATCAATAAAAGAATGTTGTGAAGTTTCTCATTCCTCAGTCGAAAACGACATCTTCGTTCAAGATGCACTTTATTTCCGCAATAATAGCAGTTAAAGGAATTGTTCTTGACTGTTCTCATGCTAGTTAAATTCGAAGGAGCACAATCTTTGTTCCTAAGACCGTCGGCTGCTGGAAAGGTTTTTTCACATGAAGAATTGTCATTAGCATGAACAAAATTTATCTTACCAGTACTTGGAGTGTCTATTCCCATATAGCCCAGACCACGTGTATCACGATGTTCTTTACATGCTCCAAGCATAGAAGATAATTTTGTAGAGCTAGAATTGAATCTTTTCAGATTCTCTTCCAGTGAATTTACCTTATTAAGAGCAGCTACGAGATCAGTCTCCAAGGATTTTTCTATGGAGAGGAGACCGAGTTCTCTGTCATTAAAACATTTTTGTTTAGAATCATATCTTGCTTCAGATTCCGCAAGTCTTTCTTTCAACACAAAGAGATTTCGAAGGAGATTATCACATTCGGACCTTTTTGAGCGTAAATCTTATTCTCGATTTTTAACGGTAGATTGTAAAAGTCTATATCCACAATCATAACCCTTAAAGAGTTTTCTCATCTTTCTGTTTTCCTTACAGAGCGGTCTCAAATATTTCCTCAAGCAAGTTGTTGACTTCTTTTCTTTCAAAGCATGGTCAAATAGCTTGATATATTGAGAGATTTCCTCATCAATAGTTTGTCCTTCTTCCGAATCACTCTCATCTGAAAGATCATCCAACTGTTGATACAGATGCTTTTCCCAGTAGAAGGAAGATTCAGACATAGAAGCAGGAACATGCGGTTTTTTAGATGTTTCAGGGTATTGAAGCATCTCAGTGGAATTCTGATTTGGCATTGCATTATCAGAGAGATTACTGTCCATAGAGTAAGATCGCTACAAACACAGACTTATAAGGTCTTTAAATGTGTTTGCCTGCTCTGATACCAATTGAAAAAGTGGGGGTACAACAACCTCACCCAATAATTTGCTTAGCAATCTGTATGGACTAACTCCAATATACTTTTAAGAGAATCAAGTAGACAGTCAGACTCAATCTTAATAAAAAGTATATCAAAGAGTTATATCTCAATTTCTCGATTCAATCCTTACTCAAGCAAATAGAAATCTGCGAGTCTAATTGAATACAAGAGAAATTAACTTGAACGGTACCAAAGACCAATGTTCAAGTATCAATCAATTTCAATCAACAACCAAAGGTCGGATTTCCCAATTGATTGATTCAACGCACAACCTGTGATATTTCAATTATATAACAAAATATAATGCGGAAAAGAAATAACACAGACACCAGAAGTTTTGTTAACGAGGAAACCGCAAATGCAGAAAAACCCCGGGACCTAGTCCAGATTGAACACACACTGTATTAAGCCGCTACAGACACTAATCTACTACAAACTAACTTCGGTCTGGACTATAGTTGAAACCCAATCAATCTCACACTGATCCAAGGTACAGTTGCGATCCTTACGTCTCTGATCCCAGCAGGATACTACGCACTTTATTCCCTTAAATGATCTCGCCCACAACTAAGAGTTGCTATGACCCAAAGTCGAAGAAATTAATGAACAAATCTGTATCACCCAAAAAAGTCTACAAGAATAGATAAATCTGTCTCCCATAGAAATACCTACGAGTTTTGTTCCGTCTTTTGATAAATCAAGGTGAACAGGAACCAATCGATAACCCGGACTTATATTCCCGAAGAACAGCCTAGATTTATCAATCACCTCATAATAATCTTAATCGACTAGCGAAACAAGATATTGTGGAATCACAAACGATGAGATGAAGATGTTTGTGATTACTTTTCTATCTTGCCTATCGGAGAAATCAATCTCGAGCCAATTTTACAATTGTACTCAATACGATAGAAACAACAAGATCAGATCACGCAACTACAGAGAAAATAGTTGGGTCTGGCTTCACAATCCCAATGAAGTCTTCAAGTCGTTAACCTACAGGGTCTCGGTAAAAACCTAAGGTTAAAGGATAATCGACTCTAGCTTATACAACTAGTATCACACAGGAGGTCTGGGGATTACCTTTCCCAGTTGCTATAGTTCTCCTTTATATAGTCTCTAAATCAGGGTTTGCAATCTAAGTTACCTTGGTAACAAAGCATTCAATATTCACCGTTAGATGAAAACCTGATTAGATTCAAGCTAATATCTTCCAACCGTTACATCGAACTTAGCTTGTTATACACAAATGAAGTATACGTCATTTAGGTTTGTGTAACCATACCTAAACGTGTACAAGTCGTTGGTTCAATAGTAGTTAACCAAATGGTTTGCCATATGAGCACTTTCATATCAACCTTATTCATCTTCACCATAACTAGTCCAAATGACTCAAATGAACTAGTTCAAGAGTTGTTCAATTGCTTAGATCTTATAGAAGTATACAAGACACAATCGAAGCAAAATTGGTTTTGATTCACTCGAATCGATTCATGAACTTTATAGCCACGGTTTGCAAATATGCATTCCTTAGTTTATATAAGTTTAAGTTCACGAATAAACCAATTTTAGAAAGTAACACACTTAAGTATGCGTACGGGTATGCGTACTTAAGTAACCAAATTTGAGTTTGTTTTGGTTTCCAAACTCAGCAGAAATTCATGGACGTGAACTTTCCGCCAGTATGCGTACGGGTACGCATACTTAGGTAACCGGATTGAGTTGGTTTTGTTTTCCAACTTCAGCAGAAATTCACGGACGTGAACTTCCCCCAGTATGCGTACGGGTACGCATACTTACCCAGTCTCCATCAACCATTTAGTACACACACAAGTATGCATACATTTGGTTCCCGGTTTTGGACTTATACACTAATGCGCAAACACATTATATGCTTATATCCAAAGATGGTTACATATTCTAAACTCTTTATTTCAATCATTGAAACATTCTTAGAGGATGTTAAATAGAGGTTATTCACACACTATTTTCCATCAAAGCAATTTTCAAGATATTGAAATAATCAACATGACTTTCGTCACTTGTAAATATGAACTTGGCCAAAGCGAAAGCTTACCAACACATATTTCGAGAAAAAGATAAGCGAGATAAACTCGGCTCGAAATAGCAAATTTGTATAATCGAAGTCTATATAGCAATACGACTTTTATCTCAAGATAGGAGATAGAGTAGATAGACTTTTTGAGTGGTAGATAAGTTCAAGTCTCGATTGGTTCCTGTTCACCTTGATTTCTCAAAAGACGGAACAAAACTTGTAGGTATTTCTGTGGGAGACAGATTTATCTATTCTTGTAGACTTTTTTGTATGATACAGATTTGTTCATTAAAGTCTTCGACTTTGGGTCGTAGCAACTCTTAGTTGTGGGTGAGATCATTTAAGAGAATCAAGTACGTAGTATCCTGCTGGGATCAGAGATGTAAGGAGCGCAACTGTACCGTGGATCAGTGTGAGATTGATTACTATTCAACTACAGTCCAGACCGAAGTTAGTTTGTAGTAGATTAGTGTCTGTAGCAGCTTAATACAGTGTGGTGTTAAAAGCTGGACTAGGTCCCGGGGTTTTTCTGCATTTGCGGTTTCCTCGTTAACAAAACTTATGGTGTCTGTGTTATTTCTTTTCCGCCTTATATTTTGTTATATAATTGAAATATCACAGGATGTGCGTTTGTATCGATCAATTGGTAAATCCAACCTTTGGTTCTTGATTTAAATTGATTGGTCCTTGAACATTGGTCTTTGGTACCATTCAAGTTATTTCTCTTTTATTCAATCAGACTCGCAGATTTCTATTTGTTTGGGTTGGGATTGAATCGAAAAATTGAGATATAACTCTTTGATATATTTTTTATTAAGATTGAGTCTGACTGTCTAGTTGATTCTCTTACAAGTATATTGGAGTTAGTCCACACAAATTGCTAAGCGAAATATTGGGTGAGGTTGTTAGACCCACACTTTTTCAGTGTGATACAATCATTTGGTGTAGACTTGGAATGTTTCGTTATGATTATTTCAATAACTTGAAAATTGCTTTGATGCTAATAGTGTGTGAAAACGGCTATTGTCATCCTCTAAGAAAGTTTCAATGATTGAAATAGAGTTTAGAACTATTGGATTATGAACATAGTATGCATTCTTGCATGTATGTGATCCATGACCGGAGTTATAGTATGCATACCCGTATACGTACTTATAGTTGTGGAATTCCGGGTACCGGTATGTGTACTTGCGTAAGGTATAGGTCCGGGAATTTCTGCTGGGTTTTGGAAGTTTACTTAGGTATGCGTACCCGTTCGCATACTGGCGAACCCAAACTCAGACCGGTTACTTAGGTATGCATACTTGAGTGGTTAAAGTTCTAAAATAGGTTGGCTCATGAACTAATACATTTATATACTAAGGAATGCATTCTTTCCAAACCATGGCTATAATGTTCATGATTGATTCGAGTGAATCAAACCGATTTTGCTTCAATTATGTTCTTGTATACTTCTATGAGAATATAGCAATTGAACAACTCTTTAACTAGTTTCATTTGAGTCATTTGCACTAGTTATGGTTAAGATGAATAAGGTTGATATGAGAGTGTTCATATAGCTAACCTCGGTTAACTACTGTTGAGCCAACATGGTGTACACGTTTAGGTACGGTTATATAAACCTAAATGAGGGTACATTTCATTTGTGTATAAAAAACTAAGTTCGATCTAACGGTTGAAAGCTATTAGATTGAATCTAATCAGGATTTCATTTAACGGTGAATATTGAATGCTTTGTTACCAAGGTAACTTAGATTGCAAACCCTGATTTGAAAACTATATAAAGGAGAACTCTAGTAACTGGGAAACCTAATCCCCACACCTCCTGTGTTTTACTAGTTGCATAAGCTAGAATCGATTCTCCTTTAACCTTAGGTGTTTCACGAAACCCTGTAGGTTAACGACTTAAATACGACTTCATTGGGATTATGAAGCCAGACCCAACTATTTTCTCTGTAGTTGCGTGTTCTGATCTTACTTTTACTATCGTGATTGAGTACTATCTTTAATAAGATTTGCTTGAGATTTATCTCCGATAGGTAAGATTGAAAAATAGTCACAAACATCTTCGTCTCATCGTTTGTGATTCCACAATAACTTGGTTCGTTAATCGATTGGGATTATTGTGAGGTGATTGATATTTCTAGGCTGTTCTTCGGGAATATAAGTCTGGTATATCAATTGGTTCCTATTCACCTTGATTTATCAAAAGACAGAACAAAACTCGTAGGTATTTCTGTGGGAGACAGATTTATCTATTCCAATAGACTTTTCTGTGTGAGACAGATTTGTTTATCAAGTCTTCGACTTTGGGTCATAGCAACTCTTGGTTGTGGGTAAGATCAGCTAAGGGAATCAAGTGCGTAGTATCCTGCTGGGATCAGAGGCGTAAGGAGCACGATTGTACCTTGAATCAGTGTGAGATTGATTAGGGTTCAACTACATTCCAGTACGAAGTTCATTGGTAGTAGACTAGTGTCTGTAGCGGCTTAATACAGTGTGGTGTTCAAATATTGACTAGGTCCCGGGGTTTTCTGCATTTGCGGTTTTCTCGTTAACAAAACTTCTGGTGTCTGTGTTATTTCTTTTCCGCATTATATTTTGTTATATAATTGAAATATCACAGGTTGTGCGTTGAATCGATCAATTGGGAAATCCAACCTTTGGTTATTGATTGAAATTGATTGATCCTTGAACATTGGTCTTTGGTACCGTTCAAGTTATTTCTCTTATATTCAATCGGGCTCGCAAATTCCTATTTGCTGATTGCGTATTGAATTGAGAGATAGAGATATAAAACTCTTTGATATACTTTTCTCTAGATTGAGTCTGGCTGTCTAGTTGATTCTCTTGAAAGTATATTGGAGTTTGTCTATTTAGATTGCCAAACGAAATATTGGGTGTGGTTGTTAGACCCCCGCTTTTTTATCTGGGAAAGGTTATTAGTTAATGTGCTAAACTAATAATAGAATTTTTTTAAAAGAGATTTCAAAAATATTGTTTGACATTTAATTGGAAATCGGAAATCGAAATTAGGTACTTTAATGCATATCTTGAAAATATTTTTGGTTTTGGATTTTACTTGTTATCCAAACATCTTTGATCTATAAATACTTGAGTTTGCATTTCTTGCAAACTATCCTAAGATCCAGACAAACTTCATTCGTGTTGTTTCTGGTGGAGCCGTCTATTGGGAGAGGAAAGTAACCTAATTAGGAGAAATCTCTTACGACCGCTCGTTTAAAGACTTTTATGGGATCAGGAAGCTATATGAGCACTGTTGGTGGGAAACTAGATAATTGCATTGTTATTTAGTTTACAATTATTGATTTTATTGACTAACGGTTGTTGAAACTTTGATTGCACCTAGTTTGATTATTCTTGAGAGCCTTCTCTTCTGACATAAGGGTCACTCAAACTAGATCAATCAACGGGATCTTTAGATTTATTTGTTAGATCTAAAGACATCTTGTGATAATCCATTGTTAACATACTCCGTTCTGTGTGTGATTAATCACAAGAGGATTCAAGTTTGTGTTGTGCAGGTTTTGAGAAGGCAATTGGAGATTTGAAGACAATAAGATCATTAGTTTTCATATCTTGTGAATTTTGTGCACACATCTTGATCGGCTGGGATCTAACTAGATCTTGTTTATCTTTGATAGACTTGTGATTATCTAGTTGTTAAGATCGGTATCACTTTATAGTTACTCTGTGAGTTCTATATTGTTTGATTGTAAATCCGAGAATTGATTATTTCGGTAATTAAGTTACGGATTGATCTAACCAGACAAAAGAGTTTATTAAATTAAACAGAAGAGCCTTTGTTGACAACTTAAACATATCGTTCACCAAAGATTGAATAGAGTGGTTACCAAACAGTTTCATTCCTTGCTGTTTGGAATACGATCAAAATGAGTAAAGCAAGTTGAGATAGTGGTTTCTATCTTAGATTCACGTGCGTGACCAAAAGATCGAAGACGTATGGATACTGAGGAAACTAAGTAACTAGGGGTAGTTTACTTGGTCTCAACTATACGAAGTTGGCTTTTGTTTTTTGTATATCGGCTTAATTCTAAGAGTATTCAAAACTGGACTAGGTCCCGGGGTTTTTCTGCATTTTGCGGTTTCCTCGTTAACAAAATGTTGTGTGTGTTATTTACTTTACTTCCGCATTATAATTGTTATTATAATTAAGTAAATAATACTATTGTGCGTTAATCCGAATTACTTGACATTGATCCTATAGTCAATCGGTTTTATTACTGTAAATATTGTCAAGTAAATATCTTGTTATCATATTGTCTCAACTTTGTACCTAGATAATCACACAAGGTATATGACATATAGATTGATATTAAAAGATTATGGTGTATTTGTAGGGACGGAGACAGGACTTATATGTTATGGGTCGAATAATTTTTTTTCCAACATTCGTAAAAAAAGAAAATTTTTGATCAATAATTACGCTATGGTAATCTATAGTATTACGAAATACATCTCTAAAATACTTATATCATGGATGCAGTTATCTAACTAATGAGTCTAATAAGTTTATTAATTTAACATTGACCCCTTCAAAATATATAATTTCAATTATGCTATAGACATTTGCACATTGCACCCACACAAGTCATTATAATTACAAAAACAATAATTATATTCTCACTGTGAATCAAAATCTGGTGGGTACCCACCTCCCTCCGTCCCTGTGTATTTGGGTACCCTCGTCTTTTCAATTGGTATCAGAGCAGGAAAACACGAAAAAAATAACAATCTGTGTTTGGCGTGATCTAACCTATAAGACTGGAATCTAAAAATGGTTATTGAAGAACCTGAAAATGATTCAGTTAATGCAACACAAGATATCAAGATTTTTGAATTAACACTTGATGATGGCATCCCATTCGAATCTATATCTGAAGATATTTATGAAATCATCTCGAGAGAATCTATTAGACAAGTTCATCTTGTTAATGATGTAGAAACTGTTGATAACTGGGAATCACGCCTAGAAAAAATGTTGGATGAAATTTCCGATGATGGTGACTCAGATATTGATCGAGATGTGGATGAGGACATCTTAGAATACTCTAAGGTATTAGATCCTTTGGCAAAGAAAAAACTAAAAACTTCTCATCTCATTGTTCTGATTACCCCTCTTTGTCGACAGAACAAGAAGTTGAGAAAAGTTTTCCAAGGACATAATAGTGGTTTTCGTATCGCTGAATCTCTTCTAAAAGATCTTACAGAAGACTTAAATTCTAAAGTTAGAATGTGAAAATATTCGAAGAGATCTTTTTTTAACGAAAAAGAAACATGCCGAATCTGAAGCAAGGATTGACTCTCAACAAAAAAGTTTTGAAGAGAAAGAAGGTGCATATATCTCCCGAGAAAAACGCCTTGAGGCTGATCTAACTGGTGCTCTTGATAAAATCAAGAAGTTGGAAGAAGAAAATTTGAAGTTGAAAAAGCGCATTGATAGCTCAAACAATTTAACCTCAATGCTAGAAGTAAGTAAAAATATCGTGATACACGAGGATTGGGCTATAATGGAATAGATGCTTCAAATATTAGCAAAGAGGTAAAATTTGTCAAAGCAACAAATTCTTCTCAACCAGATGCTTCCACTGATGTCAAATATGCTCCTATTTCTGTTAAAGAAGTAAAGCTTGTCATACCTAAGATTCATGTTAGATCAGACTATTCAAATGCAGACATCAAAGAGAGCACTTCTGCTAATGTCAAGAAAGCAACAACGTTGAACAAAGATAAGAAGAAGAAAACTCATCGAGCTCCGATGCAATAGGTTCCACAAAAATGTAACATTAAAACTCACACTCCTCGTGTTACTAAACATTGTTATTTTTGTGGTAATAAAGGACACTTGCAATGGGGATGCAAAGTTCGTAAGATGCAAGATGCACTTTCTTTTGTATCAAACGAATTGGCTAAGATTGTTCCCCTAAAGAAATCAGATCGTTATTCTCCAAAGTTTAGGCAAAAGAATTATTATAGTGATAGTTCAAGTTTTGCCTAAGGTCATCTCATAAAACACCCAATTATATAAAGAGAAATGACTTTGTAAATGCGAAGACAAGATCTGATGTTCCAAATTGGAGAAAGGATGTTTCGCTAAGTATCCAAAATGGCAATGGTCCTAATGGTATGAAGGAGAAAGCCACTCCTGCGAAACCCATCTACAAATGGGTCCTGAAGTCCTCCATATCTAAGGAGGGACTAAAAGTTAGTCACAAGAATGACACTCAATTGATAAATGTTAGTAACAATATTTTTGAAAGTCTTCTTGAAAGACTAGGGAAAGACATCTTGTTGTCTAAAGTCTCTTGTACGCATGAATGTTGTGATAATGACACTCTTCATCACAAGTCAAATAAGAAATACAAGAGATGGAACAAGAGAAAGCAAACTAAGCAAGAGGTCAAGAATAATGATTCTGTCTTAGTCACTTGTGACGAACAAGACAAGGCCCAACTCAACACGACCTAGTTGTATTGGAATGTGCATGCTCACCTTTGTGCTCAATCTTTTTAAAGCTGAGAAAGCAAATGAAAACTGAGCACATGACCTCTCAGTTATTATATGGCTAATTACATCTTCAAGGAGATTTTTCTCCTCTTAACTCATACCTTATCTATCCATAATTGAGCATTTGATAGAAATGATAATTTTGAGTTTATGGTGTTGATATCTACAGGTCATATATGTGTGGCTCTTGTTTAAACGGTTAAAACGAGCCAAAAATCACTTAATTCGGAAATCGTATGAAAAAGTCATGGCTAAAACAGTTTTGAGTATAGATTCATGTTAGAAACGGCCCTAGCCAATGTTAGGAGTCAAGGTATAATTTGTCCATGCCTAGTCTATACGAAGGAGTGTAAAACTGTTTTGCCAATAACTTCTTCGTCCGAACTCGGAATGACCTCATTCTTTTTGCGTTGGTTTTTTAATTTAATTTCCTACGAGATTGAGGTAATTGCAATACTTGATTTTCTGTTGAATATTTATGATGTATTGCAATTGAGTTCATGGGATAAACCGTAGTGTTTCAGTCTCATCTATTGTCTCACTTCCTTATGGTTAGTGACTTTTGAGTATAGTCGGTCTTTGGATCATATCTTCGAGATTGCTATATCAAAATCATAAGAAATTTGTGATGGTGTAGCTCATATGTAAGTCAAATATACTAATGTTTGTTTATGTTTTATAAACTAAATATTTGGTATACATATGAGTACTCTTGATATATGAGATAAACGTTGGTCTTCATTAACTTTATTTTTCAATCTCATATTGTGATATCCCTTATGGTTTGTGTGACTTTTTGATTTAGCGGGATTAAGTTTTAGCCTTTTTAGGTAGGCTTTATCAAAGGATCATAAGGAGATATGATTAAAACTCATGTGTGAAAGTCACAATGATGTTGATATCAATTTATGTTTACATAAGTTGTATTTAGCATAACATATGAGTTTTGGGTTTAAACTTTTTCTATTGGCACGCGATGGTTAAAACCGATCCAACCTTTCTCTTGTAAAGGTTACTTTCGTTGTTGTTCTTTTGGTCTTGCGAGAGGATGACAACAAACAGGGGGAGAGTTCTTATTGAACTGGTGCTTAAATGATACATATTTGTAGGGATAAGTGGCTGCGAAAATCAAGGTAACGATTCCTTTTGTTAGTTAATCGTTTTTCCTGTTTAAGAAAAGCTTGATTTTATTGCATATATTTTTCTTTTGCTTAACAAAATTTCGGTACAATTGATATTTTCTATTAATATGTTGTTTGGATTGATTATTGTGATTCAATTGTTTCCGGTTAAGAAAAATTGTGGCAATTCTTTTGACTTATTGATTTGGTATCTTCTTTATTGTTTGGTATCAATTGTTTTTGCTTAACGAAATTCGGTGCAATTGCGGTGCTGTAATGATTATATTTGTTTCAATTGCTTCCGTTTAAGAAAAACTATGACAATTTAATGATTTGATTTGTGTCTACTGTTTTGGCTTAACAAAATACAAGAACATTTGTTTAGTCCATTTTGATTCCGGGTGAGAAAAACTAAGTTAATTATGGTTTTAGTTTAGGTTTATCAAATGTAGGATTCGGTTATTCAAGTTTAATCGAAGTCCTTGACAAGAAAAACTAGTTAACTAACCTAGTGTTTTTCTTGTCTAAAGGAAGGTCTAAGTTATTTTATGAAATAATTAGAACCTTATAAGAGAAATGGAGTTAATTCTGATCTCTATTTGTGTCTTATCGAAAGAAGTGATTATACATACACAATCGGTTCGGTTAATAACTAAGTTATCTTAGTTGATTTATCGGACTAAGGGAAAATTATTCCGGGCAATTATTTCCTTGATAACATACTAAAAATAAGATTACTTTTGTAGTTTCGGCTTTAGTATTGGTTATCTAAAATGGTATGTGAAACTATCGTGCTTAACTCTCATAGGTTGTACAGGTCTTATGGATTTGTAAGATCCATTCGGTTTGATCTTTTGTTTGTTTCTTTGTCATTTTGTGACAAAAAGGGGGAGAAATATATGGAGTAAACAAGTGCTTTATGATCACTAGGAAAGGATATATGTGCTTAAACGTTATATCTAACAAAGGATTAAAGTATAAACTAAGGGGGAGAAACATATCATCTTGTTGTATAGTATTTCATACTACAAAAGGGGAATAACAAAGATGTTCAGATTGAATATTTACCTAGCTTTCCTTTAGGGGGAGTAAAGCTTTTGTTATTCAAGTGTCAATAACGACATTTATTTTTTGAATATATGCAGGAAATTGTACTGTTGAAACTTGGAATCAAGCATATGAAGAATGAGTTATTTTGTAATTTCGTTTATCTCCATATATGTAATAGAGTTTTGTCACTAAAATTGACAAAGGGGGAGATTTTTAGAGCATAGCTCGGTTGAACCCACCAAACGTTGGTATATCAAGTTTGGTTGTCATATTTTAGTATCAAAAACTCATCTAGAGTCGCTTGATTATTTACTAGAGTCAACTTCGTTTAGGTTAGACTAGAAAGTATAGGAATGTTGAGACTTACAAGTATTATTCTGAAGACCTGAAGAATGTGAAGAAGTAACGACTGCAACGAAGACATCATCCTTCCACTTGAGGTTAGTAATATTTAATTGATCTCGTTTTCATTCCTAACGTATCTTTCAAGTCATTTTATATTGAAAACATAACATGTGAAGCTATATTTATGACACTCTAGTGATAAGACTTGGTCATAGAATTATGATCAAAATATCAAAGAATTATATTGAATTACGGAGTATAACGCTTATCTTTTGAACTTCGTAAATACGACATCAACATAATCTATGTATTTAGCTACTTGATTATGTGTGGGATATATGTGTGATTTCATCCTAGGAAACTATGTATTATTACATTGATTTGAGGAAGTAGATGTATGAACTTGCTTCATAATCGAAAGGGAAATCATAAGTGTGTTGGTCCGATTCTATATTGAATAATATTTGAATGACCAATGCAAGATGACAATGTGGAACCGATCTTAACTTATGTTGAGAATCAAGGTATAACCGGTCATAGCCAATATTGTTTGACATGGTGTAACCGATCCTAACTAGTTTTGGGAAGCAAGGTGTAACCGATCACAACTTACATTGGGAAGCAATGTGTAACCGATCACAACCTACTTTGGGAAGCATGGTGTCACCTATCACAACCTACATTGGGAAGCATGGTATAACCGATCACAACCTATATTGTGAGTCATGATATAACGGGTCCCAAGAGAAAAACCGAGTTTCCAAAGTTCATATATTTCTCTATGTTGTGTGTGAATTTGGAATTAGGGTTTCCTAAGATAGGAAACTTCTATATGTCGACATTATTTGAACATGTGCATAACTCTTATCATTAATTTTTCAAATATATTCCTTGATGCTCAAGGTGATCCCAAACCGAAATTTTGAAAATCATTAAATTGTGATTTTCAAATATATGTGTTTTAATTACCAGCAATTAAAACATATCATCTTGAAAAGGGTATTAGTTAATGTGCTAAACTAATTATAGAAATTTTCTAAAAGAGATTTCGGAAATATTGTTTGACATTTAATTGGAAATAGGAAAACCGAAATTAGGTACTTTAAGGCATATCTTGAGAATATTTTCGGTTTTGGATTTTACTTGTTGTCCAAACATCATTGGTCTATAAATACTTGAGTTTGCATTTCTTGCAAACTAACTTAAGAGCGAGGAAAACTACATTCGTATTGTTTTTGGTGGAGCCGTCTATTCGAAGAGGAAAGTAACCTAATTAGGCGAAATCTCTTACGACCACTCGTTTAAAGACTTCCGTGGTATCAAAAAGCTCTACGAGTACCGTTGGTGGTAAACTAGATAATTGAATTGTTATTTTTAGTTTTTGATTATTGATTTGATTGACTAACGGTTGTTGAAACTTTGATTGCACCTAGTATTATTATTCTTGAGAGCCTTCTCTTCTGACATAAGGTTCACTCAAACTAGATCAAAGTATCGACGGGATCTTTAGAATTATTTGTTAGATCTAAAGACATCTTGTGATACAGACTCCGTTCTATGTGTGATTGATCACAAGAGGATTCAAGTTTGAGTTGTGCAGGTTTTGGGAAGGCAATTGAAGATTTGAAGACAAGAAGATCTTTTCTTATTAGTTTTCGTATCTTGTGAATTTGGTGCACACATCTTGATCGGTTGGGATCCAACTAGATCTTGTTTAATTGTTATTATAATTATGTAAATAATATTATTGTGTGTTAATCCGAATTACTTGACATTGATCCTATAGTCAATCGGTTTTATTACCGTAACTATTGTCAAGTAAATATCTTGTTGTCGTATTGTCTCGATATTGTCCATAGACAATCACACAAGGTATAGGACTTATAGGTTGATATTAAAAGATTGTGGTGTATTTGTCCATCCTCGTCTTTTCAAGTAATATCCATCACCTTTGGCTCATCTTTGTTCAACACCTTGCAGGCATTAAGGTACTCTCTAGCACTTCTTGATTCACTGTCCAGAGCTCTTATTGCATGAAATCGAGCCTTCTTGGATACCAAGTCATTTCTCCCTTTCCAAATGGACCACAACAAAAAGGGTAGAATGTACATCCAGGCCACTTCACCAATATTTCCTTTGAATATGCACATGTTTATGAGCACAATAGGTGACATATAATCAATGGTTGGTCTAAACCAAATCCATTCATTGATTTTCCTCCACAACGATCCAACTGTCCTGCAACCAAAAGATAGATGGTATGATGTTCCAAAATCCTGATTACAAAAAATTGCATCAAGGGTGAGAGGTAATTCCTTTTCGATAGAGCGACTCATTAAGATTGAGTCTGTTATGGCATAAAACCCATAAGAAATATTTTATTTTTTGTGGGCACTTCAACTTCCACAGATACCTCTTGTTAAGATTAGGCAACGGGTTACCCATTTTATTTGAAATTTGAAAATCATAGGCCTCTCTAACAGAGACATTTCCACTTTTGCTATAAGACCACACCAACTGATCTTCATTGCCAATATCACCCCCAATAGACTTGGCCTTGATCTCCTCAGCCACCCACAAAGAAATGAAATTCTTAAATATCAGTTAGATTCTGGGTTCTATTATGATTATTAATAATGTCTCTAACCAGCATGTTAGGAATTCTCTGTTTAACTATGTCAACAAGGTTAGACAAAGGAAGGTTAGTTAGCCATGGGTGGTTCCATAAATCAATAGTCTCACCATTCCCCCACACTCCAACGAATACAAGACCTCGTTGCATCCCTTACTTTCATAATACTCTTCCAACTCAGTGAACTCCTATTCTCTATCTCACAATTCCAAAAATCATTATCATTGAAATACTTAGCTCTCAGCATACTAGAAACTTCAGAATTAGGATTTTCAAATACTTTCCAAGCCATTTATGCTAGTAGAGCCAAATTATTCAACTCAAGATCTCTCACACCCAGGCCCCCTTGATCCAAAGGTGTACACACCTTTTCCCATCAAAGTTTGCGCAAATTCTTCGTATCATTATCCCCCACCCCACCCACAACCCCCGCAAAGAGTTCTTTTTGAATCTATCTATCTTAGAAATCAGCCATTTAGGAAGTTTAAGCATAGTCATGATATGATTAGACATGGGATCTTACACGGACCCGACTAAAGTAGTTTTACCCGGAAAATTCGTTCGGGAACCTATATAGACAATCCTTGTACAATCTATACGTTTGGTTATAAAACTGTATTTAGGATTGTTTTAACAAGGTAAACCTAATATATATCGAACTATTCACAAACCAAATTCTAACAAGAACAAGTCTTGCAACCTATATTTCAAGATACAAATTCAACAAGAACGAGTCTTGTGGGTTCTCTATAGTTGAGTTAATACTACCTAGGTTTAGATACGTACAACCTGTGATATATTTCAATTATAAAGATAAAACATTATAATGCAGAAAACGAATAACACCGACACAAGAGATTTTTGTTAACCAGTAAAACTAAAATCTTGTAGAAAAACCCCGGGACCTAGTCTAGAATGAACACTCACTGATTTAAGTTGTTACACCAATTACCTACTACCAGATTTCAGACTAGATGTAATACCTGCTTCAGTTGTATTCGTGCACCTATAAAACTCCTAGCAGAACACCGATTCTCTTTAGGAATAGCTCTTGTAAATCTCATAGCATAACACCAATTCACTTTAGGAGATACTCTTGAAAATCTTCTAGCAAAACATTAATTCTCTTTAGAAGATGTTATTCAGCAATTATGGTTTACCGTTCCATAACCTAATTGTTTCTTCCTCACAATATTAATATCACCTAGAAAAATCTAGAGATATCTTGATTTATCAAATCTAGGGCTTATGGAAAATGAAACAGGTTCCGTAACTATCAAAGAAGATAGCTTCCCTATGCTTTACAATCCCCAAGTAAATTCTTTTGAAACCTCACTCTTGTGTGTGGAGCACAAAGACATGAAAAAAACCTTATGCAATACACACACAATTTTTGAACGGATAGATTGTGTAGTTACATGAAACCTCTATTTATAGTGAATGATCAAGGCTAGGTTGCTTGGGAACAAAGCTACCTTGTCTTGGAAAGGAAACACCCAAATACTTGACCAAAATAGGCTTTTAGTCACGTATTCACGGTTTTGGTTTCCGAACTGTTGCAGAAAGTTTGTGTGCAATTTCTTATTCACGAAATCAACTTTAGCCACACTTATAAGTGTTGCTTTAATAAATCACTCGTAACTTCTTCGTTATAACTCATAATTGAGTGATTATTTGCTCGTTGCATTTGTATTTTTATTCACTACAATATGAGGACCTTTCTAGGGACAAAGGTCATTCTCATAAAAGTCATGGGGACAAATATCCTCGAGTGTATACATAGTGTATATAACAGTCATAGGAATTGTTCCATAGAGGGAGTACTTGTTTCGATAGATAGAGAGTTAGAGTAAATAAGAGAATCAAGAGTTTGTTACTAAACTTTAATGAAGTTCTCCAAGATGTATTTGTGTAGTCTTAAATCTCCGTTATTCAAGGACATCTTTGATTCTATACTCTACTTTTTAAACCTAGTCTAGTCTAAAACTGACGTTAGTGACTAAATCAAGAATGTGTTTTGTCATCTAAATTTGACAACTAAATTGACATACCAACGCCATTGGGTTTAGCCAAGAAATTCTCTAATAGATCTAACAACAATCAAACTATCCCCTAATTTCACAAAATCCTTTTGCAAACAACAATCATTCACCACCACTAGTACAGTCCATACAACCTCCACCACTAGCAACGAGCTAGTTAACATCACTAGCAGCACTTTATCGAGCTCATCCAATTCTCACTCCAAGCACCCATTCGCCAACACAAGTTCAATCCATATAACCTCTACCAGCGCCTTCTCCAACCCCCATTTACCACCACCAGTGGTTCCTCATTTTATTTCATCATACATCCCAAACAAATCCATGTAATCCAACCCTAAATCTCGATTTTATACATAGTTGCATCAAAAAACCCACATGATTAAATCCCTAAATTTCGAAACCGAATACAGATTCATAACAGAATGCTTCAAAAATTCATGGGATTCCCAAAATCAAAATAAGATAATATTACAAAAAAAAAACATACTTACTCATGTTGTTAGGAACTAAACATATACAAATAACTGAGTCACTAACCACAAATCATCCAAAGTAAAGAAAAGGGGGAAGAAGAAAAAATCCCTCAAAATTTAGGGGTTTTCTGTGTTTTATTTTGTAGGCTAAGGTTTAAATCCTAAGGTAATGAGAGAAGAGAAAGAGGAGAAAAAGCTCGTTTTCAATTTAAGTTTCTACTAAGAAACCAGATAAACAAAAAAAATCTAGAAACAAGATTAAAAAACTGAAACCAGATCTAAAATCATAAAAGAAAAAAAAAACCACCTCTCAAAATCGCAAAGCTCCCTACTTGTAGAAAGGAAACAAGAAAGAAATCGAACTCTCAGCTCCTCCAACAAAGAAAATCAAATGCTTTAAAACTATAAAAATATGGAAACAAATAATAATATAATAAACAAAAGGTTATTTTTGGAATGAATAAAAAGCCGATACAAAATTTCAAATAAAAAGAGAGGTCTCTTAGAAATATTCACGGACGAAATAGGTAAGCGCATTAGAGCATCTCCAAAAGTGGGTGCTAAAAATCCTACGTGGAATATTTACTTAGATCCCTATTTATGAGGTTATACATATGTGGCAAAAATAGTAATGTTTTGCTCATGAACCATCTCCAATGTTGTGGGGTCTTATTTTTAAGATTTTTTTTTTATGGATAAAGACTAGAAATAACCCGTGCCGTAACGACACTGGTTAAGACGAAACCAATGTAACACGATTTTAATAAATTGGTAGCAGCTTTATCGGGGAAAAAAATGGTATGAAAAGTATGGAAAACCATCTTATTAATGTTCCTTTGAGAGATTTTCTTGCAATAATCTTGGCGCGTTAAATGGATGTGTGAGTTTTTAATGTCTAATCTTTCGATCAAGTTCGATATCTACAATTATAGGAATCTTAAATTACAACACCCAAAGCTAATGCATTCAACAGTTTGGCTGCCACGTTTATTTTTTGAAACAATAACCAAACGTTATAAAATGTGAATATGAATAATATTAATAATAGCAAAAATTTGATATGACGCTCATACCTCAGTCCCAACTAATACTACAAAATAACTGGCATTACAAAATCATTGGACTCCTTCAGAAAAATCCTTATAAACTGAGTTGTAATTGGATCAAACTAATTAATATTTTTGTTGCATTTTTGTCAATATGAGCCAACCAAAAAACCCATATATGACTTCTAACAACATCTCTGAACTTCTTAAATTAGGTTGTTTTATTGATTCAGTTCATTGAATAGGTATATTAATCACTTCGCAACTCACTTAAATTCTACCATGTTGTTGGTGTTGCATGTATTAAAACTCTACCTAAAGTATGCGTTATAGATGATTATGGAGGTATGGAAGGAACAAATACTATTCAATTTATATAGATCTCTCTAGTCATTGTAGGTGGTTACATTTATTTTTTTATTTTTTTTTTCCCCTGTGAGCCTATTCTATTTCAGACGCTTTTCTTTCATAGACTATTAATAAAAATCATCCCATTCAATTTTGACATGCTTAAGATCACCATACCTAGATGTAACTGGGCATTTATTTTACTTCAGGCCATTTATGGCATGTGTCTGGATATACCCATGTCATATACTATTAACATTCAGTATGAACTGTATGGGTAACCAAACTCTTTGAGTTCGTTCCTTTGTATAGGTAATTTTATGTTCGAGTCTCATCAAAGTGACCATTAAAAGTAAGTTAATTTATTTAAAGGATTGGATAGCTATATTAGTTTATAAAAAATAAAGTAAATTAACTAATTAGTAACTGATCCATTTTCTAATTAATAAAATAAAAGAGAATATCTAAAAATATTTAAACAAATTAATTTCCTTTTAAATTTTAAAATAGTAATAATTATTCTTCCAATTTAGGATTTTTCTAAAATAGAAGTAAGAAAAACAATTCACATGACAAAGAAGAAGAAAAGATTAAATGCTGACAAAAAGAAAAAAAACTCCAAATACTTTTATATTAATTTTTTTAAAATCAGTTTTATTTTGGTGTTCAGCTTGTTGCTAGGCTACCAACCAAAGTTTTGTATGATCCTATTGATCTTTAAATAATTACGTTAATAAGTTTTTTTCTTAAAAATAAATAAATAACTTCAACGGATTTTCCGGTCAACCGGCTGATCAGGACCCAAATATGTTTGAAAATGTTAAGGATTGACCCAAATTAACAAATAAATAACTTCATATCTTTATTATTATTATTATTGTCATTATTGGTATTAATTTGGGACCCACATGTTGATGACTCAATTAACTGGTCTTAAGTATGTTGAGTTATGATGTGATAGCAAAGTACATAAATGCCCTAGCTATTGTTGTGTTGATGAATTCCACCAAAGGAAAGTGAATGCAATTTCACAATAAAGGAAGGTTACAAATCTAACATCCGTCGGATGTGTTTTGCTAAGATGAGACTGGGATGGTCGGATGCAACATTTGTCTCTCAAAATGTTATCCGACCGTCCAAGCTCAAAAACCCTTTCTGTTTTGTATTATAGATAAAAGTGATTCCCTTTATCCTATTGGTTTAGAAAAATTTAATTAAAAATTTATAATTTAAAAAATAGATAAAAGATGACATGGAGGTCATTCCGAAGGTCTAGACAAGACTTTCTCTAAGACCTTCATATTTATTTCGACACCCTTCCTACTTTGTATGACCTACTGTCGGAGATGAATTTTATTTAAATGAGAGTCTACAATCTTATGTGTCATAAGAAAATAAAGCTCCCACCATGTGCTGGAGATGTACTTAGTTTTTCCGCCTTTGGGTTTTTTTCTATAAAAAAAAAGATGAAAAATGGGTATTGTTGATGGTGGATTTTTGACGAACGCTAAAACTGTAATTTTGCATATTTCTGATCTAGCTTCAGACGCGTATGTGAAATTCATATTTTAGGATTTGGACTGAGCGTACAAACCTCATGTCATAATCTCTGACTGAGAGTACAAACCTCATTTCATGATCTCTGACTGAGCGTACAAACCTCTCAGAGCACACATGAATATGTAGTCATTAAAGTCTCTCGACTGAGATTTCAGCATATTTCATTAACTGAGCAATTTCAGTGTTCACTTCTGTATAGAATCGAGAATGATTGGACGGCTCCTTGATGGATTAATCACTTGTATAGAGCAATAACGTCTTCAGGACGTCGTAATGTTCCCTGACTATACAAAATAAATATTCAAAAAGAGTATGACGCTTCCACTAACTCATATCTCGACTATCGAATAAATACAATGCTCTTAGACAGATTGCTTGCTAGTATAGAGCCATTAATTAATTAATTCTAGTCGCAAAATTCATCAATTGAATTCCTAGAAAATATTCTACTTTTATCGTAATATTTCATTACTTCAATTCATGGCTTTTCCCAGCAGAATTCCATGGGTTAGTAATAAATGTTCAACGTACGGGCATTTTGGCCACCACAGAGTAAGCCCCGAGAAAATGGTGCGAGTATACTTAGCAATGATGCACGAACGAGCGCCCAAATGCATAAACGAGCATTCAAAATATGGATGAACGAGGAAGTATGGAGACTTATGCAAATAGGAAAGGAAAAAAATAAAAATTAAGAGGCACATGGGACCGGGCCCCACTGGCCGTCCGGTCATGCCGCCGTGGTCGGTCCCATGCCTCTCTGTTTTTTTTAACCTATTTTATTATTTTTCCTCATCTCTTGAAAACTCCATTGTTTGAGCAAACTTCCTCGTTTGAGCAAAACTCATAGTTTCTCCATATTTCTTCACACAAGATGGAAAATAATAATAAAAATATGGAAGAGCATCACGGAATTGGTCCCACCGTCCGGTCGGCCATGCAATGGCCGGTCCCACCCCTCTCCAATTTCTTATTTTATTATTATTTGTTTCTCTCATCTCTTGAAACTCCCTCGTTTGAGCAAAAAAACTAATTTTTACATATTTCTCCAATATTGCTCAAAAAGCCAAAAAGTCAAATGGTCCCACGATCGTCCGGGCTTCTCACGACAAATATTAAAATATCATTAATATTCTTAAAATATTGGTCGCACGAGCAAAGTCCTACTTGCTCATTCAAGCAAAATTGAGAATTTCAGTCAAGATCAAATTCTTCTGAAAATCCAAAATATTGCTCGAACGCACATCAGAAAATATCAAAATTCTCATAATTGAACCACGAGCAACATGGTGACACGGGCATGCCACTTTGGTCGGCCCTTTGGCTTGCAAAAGCCGGTTTCACCCATTTTCATGATTTTGACCTAATTAATCTTCTACGGTTCATATTGGGTTCAAACTTTTTCCAAACAACTTGGAATTTGTTCAGTCGACCATCAGTTGGTCCCACGACCACCAAAGGCCGGTTCTATACCCCCTGGTCGGTCTTTTCTCTCTCCATAATTAGGTTTTATTTTAATGATTAAACGAGCATTTAATCATCCTTTTACCAACTGGTATACAAATGATTTTGGTGCATGCTCATTCGAGCACCTGGGCGCTACATGGTCGTCCCACCATCTCATGTAGTCGGTCCCTCTCTCACTCATCGGTTGATTTTCAGTAAATTAGCCATTGATCAACAATCAATCAAAAATTAGGGTTTCGAACCAAATGCTGTGCAAAGCATAATTCTGAACAGGTTCAAACACCAATAATTTTATGTTGATCCAACAATCAACATTTTAATTAATTATACAATATTAGGTTCAGCTACCAGTATTTTTAATAAATATTTTATTTGGTCCCGCTACCAGCAATATTTGCTCAGACTAGCAATATTGATTCAACTATCAATATTTAATTGCTCGACCGAGCAATATTTCTCATGTTGATTCATCTATCAATATTCGAGTAGCAATATTCCTCATATTGATTCAACTATCAACATTCGAGAATTCCACTAATCTATCTATTAATATTTCATTGGGTCATCAACCAACATTTAGTTCGTCGGTCGACCATTATAATCTTTCTTTGTCATTCGACAACTCATGACGCAGACGACTGCTCAACAACAAGTCCATGATCGAGTAATCTCACCGGACGCTCATTGATTCAAATTATCAAAACATCATTATTACGTCAACTGGTAATGATGTATCACAATCCATCAAGACTCAACGTCTGTGCATTATTCTACCTCAACTGGTAAAATGATATATCACAATTCATCAAGACTTAACGTCTTTCCATTATTTTGTCTCAGCAGACCTCTTATGCTCGACTCATCAAGGCTAAGATTCATGTCTAGTCAAGTCAACAATTGACCAATTAAATACACGTTTGCCTTGCAGATTTCACATTCATGAGACATCAATCATGTCACATGGGGGAATATTCACTAGGGTTTTGGTCTGGCGGCCTACGACACATGTGTACACACACGATGAGAAATGTGAGTAAGTCGTGCAAGCAGTTGAGGGAGTTAGAAAGTAGTGGATGGACAATCAACCAAGTCTCCCGCACAATGAGGAACTGGTTCAAACACGATTTCCATTTCCCCACCCTTCCACTCCAGTAACCGTCACACTTACTGGGGATCAATGTGTCTACTATTCTTGCAATATAAATAAGTCTTTGAATTCACGATTGAACAACAAGAATTCTCATCTAAACAAGAACTTTCAATAGAGCATAATACAATCAATCAGAACTTATCTTATTCGAACTCAACAGTTCATAAAAAAACTTGTAAAGTCTACAACATATCCACAATCCTTGATCATCATTGATCTCACACACTTCTCAGCTTCTCTCCTACAGATCGACCCTCATCCCTCTTTGTGACCGAATTGACTCTGAACGATCATTGTCTTGGTTTAGGCCGGAGTCTTACAGATTGATCTCTCGAACTCAAAGCACTCCCGTCCAGTGCAGCTGTTTGCAAAAGGTTTAAGCAATTTGCTCGTTCGAGGAATCGTTCGTCTCTCCACTTTTCGTCAAAAACCAGTGAATCGTTTTCACCCATCAACATGTACGATAGTAGTTTCACTATTAGGAAACAAACAATTTGATGGTTTTCAGTACCCAACGATACCCGGATCCTATGGGTATCTAGGCTTAATGGTTCCACTAAATTAAGACCTGGACCGTTAGAATCCATCGTTTTTTATCGGGTCCGGGACCAATGTTACCTGGAAAGAACCGGATCTGTTGACAGCCCTGCGTGAAAGTTGGAGTTTATTACCAGTTTACCCCATAGGATGGCAGAAATCCCGTCCAAATTTTGTCCTCTTTCCCTACACATTTGTTTTTCTTTCTGCTTTTGTTTATAGAAGATGGAGTTCAGGTATATTTGTTCCTCTAACCTAATTTTCATTTTTAACGTTGCCGTACTTTCTGAGAATTAGGGTTTCTTATGGGTACTTTAAAAAAATGATTATCGGCAAACTTGAAAGGGTTGGATCTCATCAACAAGAAATTACACATTAACTAATGAAGGAGAGAGGATTGGGAAAGATAGAAGGAATTGAATGCTTTGTAGGAAAACCCTAGCTTTCTAGCAACATTTATGAACCAACTTTTGAAAACTCGTAACTTCAGCCAAATTTTTATCTAGTCTAGCAACATTCAGGTTAAAAAACAACTCTAGGATGTAAGTTTTTGTTATGATCAGTTAATTTGATGGATAAGTAAAGGTTTTTTATTAATCAAATTTTGTTGAAATTTTCCTTCGATGTTTTTTGTTTTCTGATATGGGAGCTTTCATATGTAGCTGCATCGATTGACCTATATTTCCCTTTCTTAGCTTAAATGTTTTTTTGGCTGGTGACTACGTAAGTGGAAGTTAACATTCTACTTCTTGGAGTTATAAGATGGAGGCAGAATTAGATACTAGTGGCTTGCTTGAAGTTGAGAATTCTAGTTTTGCAATCATGGGTGATATGGTAAGTAATGTTCTGTTGTACTTTTTCTGAAAACCGGTTACTTTGGGTGCATTTTGAGACTGTAATCTCATCCATCTGCTGGTTATATGTTTTCAGCACATCTCATCCTTCAGTAGTACATTTGGACAACAAAAGTAATGAATCAAATTGTTGTGGTTGTTATTATTTTGCAACTTCTTAACATTCTCATCCTTTGCGCTTTGCAGGATACCACTTCTTTCGAGAATGAAAAATGTGGGATATGCATGGATGTTGTCATAGACAGGGGTGCTATAGACAGCTGCCAGCATTGGTATGCTCATATAGATTGTTGTTGATGTCTCTGTTTACCTAGCTTATCTGCCTCAAAGTGTTTGCTAAAGTAACTTTGGAAATTATGTTTGTATGTATTCTTACTATGAAGGTTCTGCATTTTCAGGTTTTGCTTTTCATGCATTGACAATTGGTCTACAATCACAAGTTTGTGCCCACTTTGTCAGAGAGAATTTCAGTTGATCACATGTGTTCCAGTAAGTATCCATTAACTTTGTACACCTTTCCCCTGAAGTCCTGTACTGCTCGAACTGCTTTTAAATACTATTGGTATTCTTTTTACGAGTTTATTGTATCCATCTTTGCTCTTAAATTCTTAAGGTTTTGTAGTTTAACTCTATAAGTTCTTCTAAGATAGTAAGCAGATATTATATGCAATTCCAGAACTGAAGTATTTTGTTTTCTTTTTTCAAGGTATTTGACACGATTGGAAGCGGCAGAGCTGATGATGAATTTCTCTCAGGGTATGTGGTTTATTTGTTCTCTTTTTAATACATCCCAATTCAAATGATTATTAATCGGGTTATAAGGGACATACAAAATTACTAGGACTATTGCATCTCTAAAGTTTTGGTGGCATTATTTGCTTTCAGAGGTGAAGAATGGAGCATTCAGGGGTCGAATAATACTCTTTCATTTCCATCATACTACATTGATGAAAATGTAATTAAGTAATTGCCCTTTTCCATTTGCCTCATGTCTTCTTATTATTGAAGCTATTTACCATGATGATAGCAGCTCATTTTTCTATGTAATTGTATTTCACACTTTGTAGGCAGTTATCTGTTTGGATGGAGATGGTTGCAAGATAAGAAGTGGTTCAGCAAAAATTGAGGATGATCCAAATCTTGATACATCAATCGCTTGTGATTCTTGTGATTTATGGTAACTTTTCGTATGGGTTCTTAAAGAATATGTTGTAGTAGGGGATTGAGGTTGTTAGTCTGAAAATTGTAGCGTGATAGCATCAATTGAATATTTTTCAGACGAGGTCAACAGTTACACTCTGAAGCTTAGGAGTTCTGTGCCAGTGTTTGATGTCCTTCTATTGAATACTAACCTTACAGGTTCCACCAACATGCTTTCTTAGGATTTATAACTTTTGATCAATCTCAGGGTAGAAAAAATTATAAGTATCAGAAGCCAGGCTAAATGAGGCAGGACTAAAAAATTCTTTGGATTTCCGAAGTTGTCATGTGTCACCTGTAAAATTCACCCTTTAGGTATATTATCTTTGCTCTGTAGATAGTTAAATTGCTAGTAGCAGAGATTGGAAGTGAAGGTTCCAATTTAATGCAAATGAACATTAAGTTTCTGATCTTTCTGCTGCCCTATCCATGCTTTTCCAGTATTCTTGTTTTCTTAGCTTTTCCTTGTTACTGGGCAGTGATTTCACCCGTTTTTTCTTTTGGTCTTGACCTGGTGTGCCTATCTTTCTTATGTTTGCCACTTTTTTTTTTTTTTAATCTGTGGAGCCAGGTATCATGCTTTCTGTGTAGGATTTGATACTGAAGCCACATCCGAGAATTCGTGGTTATGTCCAAGGTAATTCAGAAAAATAAAATATCTTGTTTCTTTTTGCAGCCAATAGAACACTCCCTCCAGTCACGGCCCTCATTAAATATGAGTTTATGTACTCATATGAAAATGTACAACTAAAGGAAATGTAATCATGCAGTATATGAAAATGCTATAACATCGCCGTCTGTCTAGGATTGAGACCCCTGGGATTTTTATGTGCGCATGGTCTTAACTTAACCAGTGACATCTATGAAAATTGACTTCTTACATCCCCGTTGTTGGAAGCCATTAAATATTGTTTCCCAGGTCCTAGGTTTAGTATATTCCATGTGCTTTATGCTTGTTTACAGGATGCAGTAATTATTTCTTGCAAAATATTTTGATAAAGTCTTGTTTTGTCTCCTCGTTTTCTCTTTTCACAGGTGTGTTGTAAATGAAGTTGCACATAGATTCAACGGGGATTCAGAAATTGATCATGAATGTTCAGATGAGACTGCATTGTCTAAACCGTTATATGTATCTGTTGCTGATGCCGGAGAAACTGCTGTTGTTGTCTCCTCGGTTGAAAAGATTCAGTGTGAAGTTCCGAATGATAATATTGCATCAGCCTTGGAAACTAAAGAGGATAGAATAAAAGAACACTCTTTGTCTTACGCTACCTTTCACAGTACGACACTGGAAACAGAATCTGTTTATGATATACAACCAAACAGTAATCTGCCGGAGGCTCTGTTAGCACTTCCCTTCTCATTAGATACTCCTGGCAAGTTGAAGAGTAATGAGGTTCAAGTAGAAGTTGAACCAGATTGTTCTGATGGAGATAAAACTTCTGCTGGTATGACCTCGAATGGGAGTGAGCCAACTATTAGTGTACCTAATATTGATCTTTATTTTGGCTTATCTTTGCAGTCTTCTTTATCAGGTATGCATTTTTCAGTTGGAGGTTTTTGTGCATATTGGCTGTTCCCTTCGAGATTTAATGACTCACTTTTTGGTCGTTCCTTGGTATTAGATGACAAGACTGACTTCCATGCAACTGAAAGTCACATAGAAAATCTCATGCAGCAGATGCCCTTGGAAGAGTCTTCCTTACCAGGTATAGAAGTGAGTGGATAGGGTGTCCCTATCTCCCTTTTAACTGTTTTATTTCCTTTACACAGTCTCTAAGCACGTACTCCCTTTTTCTTTCTTTTCTTCTTTTTTGTCTTCAGCTGAAAAGTTGGGACCTAATGCTAAGGAGTCTGCTGTTGGTTTTAATGCTTTAAAGAGAAAGGTTATGAGTTCTAGGTCAGTAGTTATCACCAAAATATATATCAACTGCCGTTGAGGTTCTTCTAAGAATCAATGTGTATTTTAGTTAGCTGGATCTTTGATTTGTTTACAGTTTTCTGATTCATTTATCTGCCTGTGGTAATAGAAGTGGTCACATAGATGTGAATGAAGACTCTGAAACTGGAATTAGAGAAAACAGTGTCAAAGTGGATACTGGAGTTTCTGCAAAGAGTGCAAGAGCTGATAGAAAGTTCCCAAAAGCAGCATGTAACTCTGGAGTTAGAGATTTCTTGAAAAGAGGCCCCCAGAAACACCCTAAGCTCCCAGCAGCTTCTGAAAATGACAAGGTAAATGATGTTGTTTATATGAAGTCTGCGGTTCCAGATATTATGACAATTGTTCGAGGGACACTATCAAAACCTACCGTCAGATTATCTGACGGAAGAGATAATGGAGCCGGATTAAGAGTAAAGAAGATAATGCGCAGGAATGTGGAGGATGAGTCATCCAAACTATTAGAGGAACTGAGAAACCAAATTAGAGAAGCAGTTCGCAACAAAGACACTAAAGATCTAAACAAATATGCATTTGACCCAAAGCTGCTTAAAGCATTTAGAGCTGCTGTTGGGGGAAAGAAAGCTGGATCGGAGCCAAGTAAAAAGCTCGATCCTTCAATTGCAAGGGCGAAAAAGTCAATGCTGCAAAAGGGCAAGACACGTGAGAGTTTAACGAAGAAAATCTATGGAAATGTAAATGGAAGGCGTAAACGTGCATGGGACAGGGAATGGGAAGTCGAATTTTGGAAGCATCGTGCCACAAATATTAGCAGACCTGAAAAGATGGAAACTCTGAAATCTGTTCTTGATCTCCTGAGGAAGAGTCCTGAGAGCTCAGATGTGGATAGTGAGCCTGAAGATTATGGTAAAAGTTCAATTCTATCCAGATTGTATCTTGCAGATACTTCTGTTTTCCCTAGGAAGGATGATATCAAACCTCTATCAGCTCTTACAGAGATCGACAACAACGAGACAAATTTAGAGGATAAAATTTCAAATCTAACCGATAACGATAGAGTGGGCCAAAGCCTTATTCACAACTCTAAGAATACCTCTGCAATTAGTGGTCCTTCAGTTGGTGATAAAAGGAAAATCAATGATTCCCCTAGCTTGAAGGTTGGAGTTGCTAGTAGGAAACCAATGCCCCATGATTCCAAAATGAGGGCCCAATCTGTGAAGGAACTGCCTGGTAAATCTGATCTGAAGATTGATAAAAGGAAGTGGGCTCTGGAGGTTCTTGCGAGGAAAACAGCGGTAACAGAAAGGGAATCTAATCAACGGAAACAGGAAGACAACTCTGCGCTTAAAGGAAATTACCCTTTATTGGTACGTGAATTTATCTTTTATTGACAATTCTGATTTACGTAATGTGCGTCATGATTCTGTCATGTGAAACTGATCTGGAAATGAATTTTGTTGACTGGTTTGTGCAGGCACAACTGCCAGCAGACATGAAACCGGTACTAGCACAAAGTCGTCATAATAAGGTTCCTATATCAGTTAGACAGGTGTGTGGTGACAGTATAGCAGAAAGTCTCTTTCTCTCTGTCTCTGTCTGTCTCTCTCTCTCTCTCTCCAAATATATATATATATATATACATGGATTGCATCTGTCTTATATGTTATTGGCTGTCGTTTTTGTACAGGCACAACTTTACCGCATGACTGAGTACTTCTTAAAGTTAGCAGATCTCCCTGTTATCCGCAGAACTGCTATAACTGAGTTGGCTGTTGCAGATGCAGTTAACATTGAAAAGGATGTTGCTGATAGGTCAAGTAGCAAGCTAGTATATGTAAATCTCTGTTCTCAGGCTCTACGTCAGCATGTACATAGCAGCAAACTCGTTGGACCTGAAGAATCAAATCCTTCTTCATCATCACCACCTCATCCTGAAAGTGCAGAACCTTCTCCAGGAGATTCCACCGATCCATCAATTGAGGAAGCATTGAAAATGGCAGGACTTGTATCCAATTCCCCTGGTGACAGTCCTTATCGTGTTACAGAAGAAGAACCCGACAGTATGTTTGATATGGATTCTCATCCAGATCTTGATATATATGGGGATTTTGAGTATGATTTGGGAGATGAAGATCTAATTGGTGCTAGTGCTTTAAATGTATCCATGTCACAAACGGAGGAAGTAGATATGAAAATGAAGGTGGTGTTCTCTACCCTTAACACAAAAAAGATAGATGATTCCCTGAACTCTAAAGACCAAAAGAGAATAGTAACTGATAAAGAACCACCTGATAGCAAAGAAAAAAACATGGAAAACTCAATGTTAGAGTTGGCAACAAATACTTCTTGTCCTTCATTGGAACAGTTACAAGGTGAACTAGATGGGGAGCTTTCTTTGGCAGAATATGAAGAACTATATGGCCCTGACAAAGAACCCGTAGTAGAAAATTTTCCAAAAATAGAATCGATGGAGCAAAATAAGTTAATCATTGGTCGTGGGGGTATTGTAAATCACACAATAAGTAAAGGATCTGAACATCAAGGTGAGAGTTCTGCAGAAAAAATGTTGGTCGGAGGAAGTTTCCCTGCTGAAGTTGGGTCTTCTGAGGGGAATCACTCACCAAATCACTCCTTGATGAGTAAGAGTGTCAGGCCGAAGGACAAGAAACCCCGAAGTGGCAAGCAGACTGAGATCAGTCACTCTGTATCTAAAAAGGTAAAGAGGCACTCACATTGTTTTGTGAGATTTACTTGGCTTTTTGCATCAATTGTCACACCCACTGTTTTGATGCCAACACAAGGTTTTCGAGACGTACATATTTTGCACATTTAATTCGATTTCCCTCCAAACATTTAAAAATAAGTTAAATTTTTCTGAATGTTAGTTTGTTCACTGTTGGATTGTGTTAATTGTGTACAGAAAAGAAAAAAGAAAGAAAGAAGAAGAGTGGTAGTTTGTTTAAAAGCTGAAACAGTTTTGGACTCGGAATATTTTTTTTTCTCTCAAGCTTTGTCTTTCTCTGACCTGTTTGTTATCACTAAAATATACCTACTCAGGTTGAAGCTTACATCAAGGAGCACATCAGGCCACTATGCAAGAGTGGTGTCATTACAGCAGAACAGTATCGATGGGCAGTGACTAAAACAACAGAAAAAGTAATGAGATACCACATGAAAGACAAGAATGCAAATTTTCTCATCAAAGAAGGTGAAAAGGTGAAGAAGCTTGCTGAAGAATATGTTGAGGCCGCACAAGAAAAGGGTGAAAACCCCCTGTAATTCAGAAAGAGTTATTCCAGATTTTTTTTCAGAAGTCTCTTTACTGAAGTTGCAAACTAGATAGATTTATAGACTCGTAGGTGAGTAAGAAGTCTGGAGCTGTTTTCAGTAGAAAGTAAAACCAAAAGTAGAACAGTTCCCCTATCTAAGTGTAATTACTGTAAATCGTAGTAACACAGTGATTAAAGAACTGCATGTATATTTCAGCATAACACTAGTTCCAGTTCTTTTGCTAAGCAATAAGAATTTTATTAATGACCAAAAGATGAACAAAGAATACCAAAGGAACCAACTTGAAGAACTAAAAGAATAGCCTTTATCTTAGGCATACGACTAACGAAAACGAAAATATAGTCGATCTGAATGCTCCACACAACCCAAAAAAGATGGTCGGGTGTCAAAAATGATTCTTTCTCCCCTGGCAGCCTGACTACTTTCTTTGCTAATCTGTCAGCTGTAGCTGTGTATAAAGCACCAAGAAATAAGATTTGCACAAATCTTGCTCCATCTTGTTGTTGCTCTGAGCTTGAAACGATGTTGACTTATTGCCCATTCCCCCCTGCATTCAAAACTGCCAACACCTCTGCAAGGTAATTTATAGATATTTCTAAGCCTCCTGAGTCCTGACACTGTTGTCACATATTCTCAAATAGTTTTCCTACCGATAAATCCATATCCTGATATTCCTGGATTTCCTCTTGAAGCTCCCTCAGACCGGTTCCTATGGGCATGGCAAAGCCATGAGTTTGCCACTTTGCCAGGCCAGGACCAGTTCCTATCGAGCGGACCGCTCGGTGTAATCTAGATCGGCTGGTCAGGAGTTGACCGCCAGCGGTTTAAACTCGGTCGCCCACAACATCTCATCCAACGGTCATCAATTCATCATTCTATTAATACAATATCCAATTTCATTTCAACTCACACCATTTCTTCAATCTTCGTTCTTTCACTCCACAAATCCAATATGTCGGTTCGAGGTCGCAGATTTAGCTTAGCTGAAGAGGAATCCATTTGCAGGAATTATGTTCTTGTTACACAAGATGTGGTCAATGGTGCACAACAACAACAAGAACAACAACAACTTACTGTATGGCGGAACATATTTCAGAGATTTCAAGAAGAATCATTGAACCTCAATAATCGGGATGCAAATTCATTGTGTCATCGCTTCGGAGTAATCAACAAGGATGTGATCTTGTTTGTTGCTGGGCTTATTGAAGGCAATCAAAACCGAGTAAATGGTCAAAACGAATTTGATGTGGAGCAAATGTGTCGGGCTGAATGGCGCAACAGAGTGGGAAAATATTTTCAATTCGATAATTGTTATCATATCTTGAGGGTGTTGCCCAAATATGATGCATTTAGATTAACATTTCGATAGTTGTTATCATATCTTGAGTGTGTTGCCCAAATATGATGTCTTTAGATTAACATTTGTATAATGCATTTAATCAAGATTTAAAGTAATTATCAAAGTTTACTTTTTAAGATATTATTAATATAAACTAGTGCATCTAATTTTCGAATTTTAATTTATATTAGTGCCTCTTTCATCAATAAAGACTTTAAAAATAAAAATTTGGGACAATGTTTTTCATCTTGCTTATCTTCTTCATTTCACCAAACTTCCAAAACTTGTAGACTTTTTTTGGTTTTTACTTATTTCTTTATAACCGTCACATATCTTACTAACAACGGCTTCAAGCACCACTCCCGAAAAATCAAATTGGGTAGCCAAGTCAAGTTGGGATTCAAACTTTGCCATTTCGTAAAAAAAGATAGAAATTTTTTGTGTCAAAAATTTGGTGTAATTTTTGTGGTTGAATGTCACATTTTTATACTGACGGAGGAAGAGCCGTTGGAGATTCAAAATCAACTGAACGGTAGAGGCTCGACCGCTAGTGGTGCAGTCTCTATCGTTCAGTTGAAACTCGATCGCTTAACTCTTTTCCCATAGTGGCGGGACCAGTTTACCAGGCCAAGTGGCACGGAAAATGGGTGGGTTAGCCACCCCCATAGGAACCGGCCTCACAACACAGTAGTAACTAGTTTGGTTTTGGTAGTTTAAAAAATTACAATACATACCATTCTTCTATTTCTCTCCCAAAACTCAATTGATACGCACAATAGTTCTCCAAGGCCTAGTTAGCAATTCGGGATACGAAGAGAAGTTCGGGACGGCAAACGTATGAGTACTATACGGATTCGGGTCATTCGGATTCGGTCAAAAAGTCGGTCGACGATGCGAAATATGGTAGTAGTTCGGAAAGGCATACGTACGTGTATAATTCGTTTTAGAGATATGAGTTCAACATTGAAAATTCGGCATGCATCAAATTAATAGAAAGTATATTTTTAAGGTTATATTGAATCAAAAACATGATCTAAACCAAGTTTTATGTGTTAAATAGATAATACAGATATACATCAACAAGCGAATTGCTCAATGGTTGGAGCCTTATTTAACAAACGAAGGGGTCATGGGTTCAACTCTCGTATTCCCATAAAGTAATAAAATTCACTCTTTCTTTTTAAATGTGAAAAGAACAATATGGCTGAATTTTTACTACAAAAATAGGAGCAAGACACCGATGATTCATATAATTTGATAAAACCGTAAACCACATAAATGGTGTAATCAATGATTATTAAGTTATGAAAGAACAATTCTAAATAAAAGAAACTTAATTTACTACTCCTTCCGTTTTATTGTTTCCGTCCTCTATATTATTTTCGTCTGTTTCAAAGTAGTGTGTTGCTTCTGATTATAGTCGTATTTTCTCATTAATTTCTCAAATATTCCCTTAATTTCTTTCGATTATAAATTCATTTTTAATGAGATCCAATTTAAAGTCATAAAAAATATCTAAATATGATTGGCATTTTTGTTGTAGGGCCTATGGCCCATGGGTGTGCGGCCCAACAAGAAGCCTAAGGGTTTCTCTATACATGTATATACAGAATTCTTTACCTATGTAATAGGCTAGGCTAATCAATAGAAATCCTTCTCTTCTCTGCCTCTTTACTTTTCCTTATTATTATACTACAAAACGTTATCATGCACGATGCTATATCGCAGAGCTAGATTGGATTGGTAGATTTTTTTTTCTACATAGGTGATTTACATCAACGCAGTTATGCAATTATCGTCAAGCTAATGTTGAAATCGCTGGAATCAAATCAGCTAAGTTGGATCTAATTTTTCTTTTCCCTGATTTTGATTTGATTTGTGATGTGATTACAATTTATAATATACTTTATTATTATATATTTATGCTGTGGTTGATCATGTGGGTCGGAGATGTATGCAAATGATCATGAAAGGGAAAACGTTCTGTTAGTCATGAAAAGGAAATTCGTCTTCCGAGGAGATCTGAAAATTAGTGAAAGATGTGAACGAAAAATCTTCTGTCCGCTTCAACCATACCTTGTCCGATTCTGAACTGTTCCGACCCATCTGTCCGATTCTGAACTGTTTCGACCAAACTGTCCGATTCTGAACTGTTCCGACCAAACTGTCCGATTCGGAACTGTTCCGACCAAACTGTCCGATTCGGAACTGTTCCGACCCAGCTGTCCGATTTTTAACTGTTCCGACCCAGCTGTCCGATTCGTTCCAACCCGGTCCGGCCCAGCCCAGCACTATCTTGTTCTGTTCTGGTGGTTGGCCGTGCATGTCCGAGTGGGCTCCGGTTCCGTGTATGTATAGATGGAATCAAAGCTTGGCATGAGGTATGTAACTATTTGTGGGTTTTAACGTTGGATATTTGTTGGGTTTATTTATTTGTTTTTAGAACATGCCTAGTTATGTTATTTTAGAACATGCCTAGTTCTATTTTTTTTTTGTCTTAAGATAAATCCATATCATATAAACGGTCAATTTAGATTATGATTGTTGATCTTGATCATTAAGAATTTTGGTCTTGTTATTTTGTTCTCTTGAATATGATATTAGCTATAGTTGAAAGATGTCTCTTGTTCAATTGATTGTACCAACTCGATTCCAATGTATTTATTTGAATGTTCCGTGGGATGTAATCCACTTGCTCGACTATTAAAGAGTCAGTTGTTTCAAAAGATACGTTGCAAATAAAATCACATGTATCCCAATTTTTGTGGAAGAACCCACAAAAAGTGATATGAGTCAGAAAATTCCCATTTTTTCTACTTCATTCGTAATCCTAACGAACCAGTATATGTTAAAGTATGCAAACAAGAGATCCACTATCTTAAGTAATCTATTCAACCTAAAATAAGTGGTTGACATGTGTAGTGAGATTCTCTTGGCCTGTTGAGATAAAGAAATTTCTCAAATTAAGCTAAATGTAGCAAAATTGAAAATGGAAAGAACCCCGAAGTAATGAGGGTTAGATGTACTGACTCATGTGAAGCATGTGAAAATGGACACACACACACACACACACACACACATATATATATATTATGAGACAAAGATGTATTTTTGTACCCGGTAGTAATGACACCAAAGTACAGGTATTAACCGAACACTGGATCAAGCTAAGATGTAATTCTAGCTTGCATCAAAATAAAAGAGTTGGGAATGAATCTTGTTACTGGTATTGATACAAGCAATGTAATGCAGGTGCCATAGTAACAATAGATTCTGTAGGAATACTTTATTAGCAAGAAGAACTTTGCCTAGCCATTTGATTTCAGTTGAACTAGACCCATTTTTAGCACTTATGAAAAATACATAATTATATATCACGAGACAAAAAATTCTTTAAAGCACTTGAGATATATCTGGATGAAAAGTATATTATCCCCCCTGAAACATAACATATATTCACTCTAAAGTACTTGAGTTGAATCCCATTTTTGTTACGTAATAAGGCCACACCACTTATTAAATCTCTCAAGACTTACTGATAGTGGTTTTTCTCCCACTAATTTAAGGAATGTACACTAGCTGTTGAAACTATTTCCTTATAATGTAACTATGAGAATTGGATCATCGAGCGCAGCACTGCTCAAAAATTTGTTTTCAAGATAGAACAAAAACGTCACATAATCTCTACATGTACCGAGAGATAATCACACCTTGTTAAATTCCAAACAAACCCATGAAAATGTATATCATGTGGAACCTCACAGTGGTGAGAATATAATTGATTGCATCTTTTATAGTCTCCAATATATTTGGAAGGAAATATATTTTAGAGAAACTAATGAGTCAACTAGTGAAATGTAAATCACTATAGTATTTGGATTATTGAATCCATATTGATTCCGACGATGAAATGTTGGGAATTGACTCATTCAGGCTTTGACATAACCATAAAGGAACTTTGATTGTGACATGATGTTTCATTTTGAAAGGACTCATACGTACATCATTGTGTTTGAGTGGACGAGACAACGGGAAAAATATTGACAGAATGTGAAGTAATGGCATATCTCTCAATAAAATAAGTGTTTTCTAAAGTACTAGATGCACGGGGGGGGGGG
>JAJJMB010013814.1:753518-880250 GCA_023531105.1 Papaver atlanticum | reverse complement strand
TGCAAAACCCCCCCCCCCCCCCCCTTCCCATTATAAGTAAGAAAGCATATCACTCATTTTACAAAGTCTTCAGTAAAACAGGATCGAGACCATCCTAAGATGCAAATGGTAAACAATCCATATTACAAACAAAACGAGGTGATATTTAGAAAAATATCCATGCAGAATGAGGACCATTAAAGTGACTTATGGCTCTCGTGGATTTTTGACATTTTGGACTAGTTATAGTTCCCAAGTGATGTTGCGTTTGAAAAACTACTAGCATATATTATACATGTAAGGACTCACCACCCCTTGTAAATGCTAGAGAGTATACATCAAAAGGAATTGATAGGATCAATGTAGAGCATCCTATACCCCATGGTCTCGCAAAGGCTATCATCAAAGGTTACAGATAGTGCCTAAGGCATGGTTATGCATACAAACTTACCTTTAACTGCTTGGGGAATATGCAATATTACACGCATCTTCACTTATTCGTTTTAGACCCACAATTGGTCAACCATTCTTTGCGTACCAGTTAGTAACTGGATATAAGCCTGGCATTTTTTGTTCTTACGCATTTTTGGTTGCACTATATATGTGCCATTACGAGTCCACATCGTACTATGATGGGTCACGAAAACGATTAAGTAGTTATGTTGGATATTTACTCTTAACAATTATCCGCATTTTAAAACCTTTGGCAGGAGATGTCATACCGCTAGATTTGCGAGTTATCACTTTAATGAGACAGTCTTCCCGTCGTTAGGGGGAGATAAGAAAAAGTAATTTGTAAGGGAACGACAGAAATTGTCGTGGTGTGTTCCCACTGTGTCTCATATTGATTCTTGTACTCCACAAATGTAAATGTGAAGTGTCAAAGAATAATCGATTTTCAGAATGTACACTGATGTCGCTAAAGTGATGAGATCACACATACCAGCTGCAAACCTACCTGCAAGGTTACAAATCCTCAATAAGGGATATACACCATAGACTAAGGTGTTGCAACTACACTCAGTGGAAGTGTGGTTAAGGTCGTGGATCCATAAAGGAAGTTGGAGAGACCACTTGGTTCGATCAATCCTCACATAGAAAGGAAGTAGGTGAGTAAGGCGCAACTTATTTATATCATCAGAAATCATCTCATAAGATTGTCTCTGACTATGTCAATGAATCAAACTGGAGGACGCTACGAAGTTTAATGATTCCAGAGAACAATGACATCCCAAGTGGATTATGAGAATGCGCACGAGTCAATGGAAAGATCATGCGAGCATATTGATGATTAATTTCTTATACACTTGCTTAAGGAAATAAAGCAAGATGAGATCGAACCAAGCTCCTTGTTGCTTAATTTCAACGAAGAGCATATTTGGCCTATACAATCCAGGTAGAACTTGGTTCTTTGACAAATATACAGGTTATTTGGTGTGGTAGTGCTAACCAATCAAGTGTAAATCCTATTAGACATACATGATTAATTTGTCACAAAGCATAATGAGAAGAAAGCAGTCTTAAAGTATAAAGCTTGCCTTGTGGCGCGAGGTTTCTCACAAAGCCCTTGAATTGTTCTCTTGTAATGAACTTTATAGTGTTCCGCTACTTAGTTAGCTTGGTAATTTCAAAAGGACTTGAAATGCAGAATATGTATGTGGTTGTTACTTATCTCTGAAAGAATCAAGAGATAGAAGATATTTACAAAAGTACTTGATAACCTTTTGTTACCCAAATCAAGTGACTCTAAACTACAGAGTGCGTTTACAGTTAGCTAGAACACCCACTTATAGGTAGAAGCAATCAGGCGGATGTGGTATACCCGTCTAAGTGGCTATTTGATTTGGAGGGGATAGACAAGTAAGTTATTTTTCCTTGCATATTCACAAGAAAGTTCCTGATTTGGAATTGTAGCTATCTATGTCGATGGTATAGACATGATGGGTACTCTTGATGTAATTAGAGACCTTAAAAGCTATTTGAAATCCGAATTTGAGATGAAAAATCTGGGGGAAGCTCGACCGAATACTGAGCTTGTGGTATATTATTCCACTAGTTTGCATATGTCTAAAGTTGTCAGGAAATTTAATAAAGACATGCATCCTGATAGCACTCCCATGATTAATCGAGGTTCAAATGTAAGTAAGTGACCATTTCGTCTAAAGGAAGATGACGAAGATGTGTTGGGGATGAAATTCCCATATCTAAGTACAATATACGCATTGTTGTACTTAGTATAATAATATACTCGATTAAATTTCACATCCTCAGTGAACTTGTTAGCTAGATATAGCTCAGCGCCAACGCAACGTCATTGGTATAGTGAATGTAATCATGTACTTAAAAGTAACCATTGACATAAATTTGTTTTATCCCTGCAAAGACATAAAAAGGAATGCTAAAGGAACTGCAATCCAAAGGTTGTTGATTATGAAGGAACAATAATATCTTCTCAAACGAAAGTAATCAGGGGGAGATATGGTAGGCTATTTTCTAAGTCATTACCGATATTCAGTTTTGAAAAGTACATGACTAAAGGAACTGTCTGGTACAACTCTGAATGTAATCAGGGGGAGATGCCGACATCAGGGGGAGGATCCAAGGATATGATGTCGATATATTTTACTTCAAAATTGAAGCTATGTTGTACTCTTTTTCCCTTCGATCGAGAATATTTTTTCCTAAAGGGTTTTGTTACTCGACAAGGTTTTTAGCGAGACAGTACTAAAAACATCAAGTATGTTGAACGTTGAAGACATAAAGATCGTGTTGATATTACTGAAAATATCTGAATCAAAGAAATGAAACGCGATAGTCTGTTAAGCAACGTAACTTTCAGACTCAACAACAGGGTCTTATAAACATTCAAGTCACCAAAGTAAAGCGTGGTAAACTCCTTTTGACTGCATTAGACTAATGAAAATTGTCCGACATCAGGGGGGGCATCTAATGGTGTCTTGAACTATTTTCCTTCACCGAGGTTTCTTTTTCCCACTGGGTTTTGTTACTCGGCAAGGTTTTTAATGAGACAACAACAAACACCGGGAATGTAATTTCCCAGCTAAGGCTATTGTCTTTCCCACGAGGATTTTCTGCCTTAAGAGTTGCGAAGCAATTAGTCAACTTCAACGGAGCAAAGTGATCATCTGCAACGGATCACCTGTACTTGCATCTGTCATGTTGTACTCTTTTCCTTTCGTCAAGGTTTTATCCCACTGGGTTTTCCTTGTTAAGGTTTTAATGAGGCAACATATTCGAGTCCAACTATGTTCTAAGTTTTCTTAATATTGTACTCTTTTTCTTTAGTTCAGGTTTTGTCCCTCTGGGTTTTCCTGACGAAGTTTTAATGAGGCAATTAACTTAGACTCATCGGTCTTTGAAGATCATATTGCATGTGATGAACTACATGTAAAGTACGAGACAACATGTGAAGTATTACATGTGAAGAGTTGTACCAAGGTTTTCTCCCACTGGGTTTTTCCTTTTCAAATTTTTAATGAGGCGATTGATTTCGGCACAAGTCATCAAGAAAAATACGACATTTGAAGACCTACATTCGAAGAACTATACATGAAGCACTACAAACGGAGTTCTATTGGACCACACAAGGGGGAGTGTTGTAGGGACTACGTCCCATGGGTGTGCGGCCCAACAAGAAGCCTAAGGGTTTCTCTTTACATGTATATAAAGGATACTGTACCTATGTAATAGGTTAATTAATAGAAATCCTTCTCTTCCGTACCTCTTTACTTTTCCTTACTATTATACTACAAAAATATTTCATTTTGTCTTAATTTCATTTAAAGTTTTTTTATTTTTGGTTGCAAAGGTTAAAATTCTTTAATTATAAAATTTATACTCTATAAAAAAAATAAAAAAATATTCCGTATCTTCTTTATGAAATTTCCAAAATTTTGGTATCTTTTGTTTTTCTTTTCTATTTCCTATTTAAAATAGAGTAATAATAACTTTTTTTATCAGAATAAAACTAGTAATCAAGGATAGTCTAAGAATTCTTATATCCTTCTGAAAATCTTGACTTTGTCAAAGCATACTGAAATTATGAAAACCGGGGAGTATTTATTTACCAACGTCAAAACCAAGTAACCACGCACATCAGTGTTTGTACAAATTCCGCAACGCTTTTCCCCTTGCAATCAATAAATTCGTACTCAATTTGTTCAAATCTTAAATAAAAATTTAAGCGCCACTTTCATAATAAACCCATCCATTTTCATCAAACAATAAAAAAAACGATACCAAAATTACTTACAACCCAAGGAAAACAAATGAACAATTTGAGAAACTTGAGGAGTCAAAAACCTAAAACCTTAATTCAAATGAAATTGATGAAGAGGATAACTGATTTATTTTTAATTTTTGATGTATATACACGTTATCATCTTTGTTTTTCCTTGGTAAAGTATGGATTGTGGGTAGAAAAAATTCTTAAATTCAAGAGAGTTTGGTAGTTCGTGGGAGTGGGATAGATTGATAGGAATAGAAGATGAAGTTGGTTTCAAATTATCTTAGTAGATTGTGTAAATACTGCGGGGGCCTTTGGTTTAAATCAAACGAAAAATACGAAGGAAGTATTATTTTCCCCGAAACTTATGGGGGACGACGACCCCATGTGCACCCATGTTGATTCACCCTTAGCCCCTCTTGGATTATTATTATTATATTTTACATTTAGTCACCATTACTATGAAGGTGAAGAATTAACAGTTCTTGGTGAATGAGAGAAACTAATACCAGTTGATAAGTGTTGCTCGTTCATAAATTAATTCGCATATTCAATCGAAAGATTCGACTGAAATTCAAAAACTCCAAATTCAAAAGAATTTAAGAACATATCCCAAATCCCACTCAACATAATAAAGACTTAAGAGAATAGAATTGAATTTCATCCAAATACTAATCAATAAGCAGAGACGTGTTGCATCTCTAATAAGGATTCAATTCAGATAGGATTAAAAGTGATTGAGAACAAACATATTTGAAGGTTGAATAAATTAATCAATCTAACACAATGTTCATTAAGTTCAACGAATACCTCAGTATATTGGATCTGCACTTGAATACAACCAGTTGCAAAAAAAATCAATGAAGAACTACAACTATGATCCATATTTGCTCAAATAATATTTAAAATATCCATTTTTATGCCTTAAAAGGTCGAAATCATGGAGGTCTAAATATCTAGAAAAGGAAAGGAGTTAAATAAAGGCTTCTCTTAAATGTGGCCCACACATTTATTAACCATAACTCATTTAAAATAAGTGCTTAAATTAACCAAACCGACCTTTATAATCATTCGACATAGCCCCAAAAATTATGTATAATTATTATATATAGCCCATAATAATATGATAATCATTAAATCCCTCGATCAACATCAATAAAAACAAAAAATAAAAAAAGTTAATTATCTAATCAAGTTTATGTAAGATATTTGACATAATTAGGGTTTTTTTTTAAAGAATAATCAACACCCTCAATCAATTTTAGTATAATCATGATTGAGAAGAAAAAAAACATCATCTTATAGATTTTTTTTTTTATAGATTATGTTTATAGAGTTCCTAGGAGAATGGTCCTCGGAAAAGAATTAAGACCTTAGCAAATTCCATCTCGATTGACGTTGTTTTGGAAAAAAATTAATGGAACAATTAGAATATACACCATCAATATTGATGTAATCATGATTAAGAAAAAATTATTTTAGAGAAAATAAGAATTAGAGTTTATTTTGTTTTTGGGAAAAGTAAGAATTAAGGTTTATACATAATTGTTCAATTTGTGAGAATCCTAAAAGAACAATGATAATTAATTTTAAGTATGATTAAGAAAAAAAAAGGGTTTATTTTGATTTTGAGGAAGAAGGATTTAAGTTTAATTGTTAGCAAAAAATTAAGACTTGTTTAATTTTTCATTTTAACTTTTGGTTTTTCATTTGAACTTAAACTTTTTGGGCTATGGTTAATAATAGTGTGGGCTACATTTATGAGAAGCCTAAATAAAAAGTAAAAAAGAGAAAATATTTTTGGGTATGAAAATTTGGGTTTCAAATGGATTTTGTTTTTTGTTTTTACAAAAGTAATAACCACCACCGGTTTTCCAACACAAAAACCATCCAATAGGAAGAGCCGGAATGTGCACCCCTGTTTTAGAGGGGTGCACAAACCTGGACTCGATTTTCATAGTAGAAAGAGCGTCCACAAGTCTCTCTCTGTATATAGGGATTACCTTTGGTTTCTCTTAAATGTAACCCACCCATTTACTAACTATAACCCAAAAAGTTGTTAAAGTGAAAAACCAAACAAGTCTTAATTTTCTACTAACAATTAAACTTAAATTCTCCTTCTTACTCAAAATCAAAATAAGATTTTTGTTATAGGGAAAGCCGGAATAAATTGGGGAAAAATGATTTTTGGTCATGTAAGATTGACTCGCAGTCAATAAGGAGGGAAACAGAGAAACGACAGTCGTCCCTGACTTTTAGTTAACTTCTTCTCTATCTCTATCGAAATCACCATTAACAATAGTCACGTTCAATATAATTTTCTCCTAGATTGGCTTCTCTTTCATTATGATTGATGACCATTTTACTTTCTTGTTGATGGTGGTTTTCAGTTTAGGGCTAAAATCGTGAAACCCTGTATTTAACGCGCTGTCATCCTGCAAAGGAATAAAAGCCATTTGAAAGTAATGAGTGCATAAACCTCTTCGCTCACAGATGTATTGAGCAATTCAATATATATACTCAGAATGGTGTATACAACAACAATCCCAAATATTCTATGAATTTTATTTTCCACCAGCATTGTTCACTAATGCATTACCTGTCTAGTTTTTTCTTATGCTATGTTCCCCAGCAGAACTCTCAATATTGGCATGACATGACGATTAATGTTCACTCACAACGGAGTAGCACGAATCTCCCGAAGTGTCAGTATTGAGACCCGCATGAAAACACTTGCACAGGCTACACCATGATCGACACGCTTAAATTCCTTAAGGAAAATCTAGACTGTCCATGCCAGTCTTAAAGAGCATTCTCGGCCATACGATTTGGCCACACAATTCAACAAACTTAGCCTCTTCCTAGCGGAACTAGGCAACCTCCATAATTTCCACCGACGGGCCCACTAGCATCCCAGTCGATCAGAATTCCTTTAGTTCACGCGCAACACCCCTGAACGTTAGCCAGAATCAGGGTTATCACGCTGTTGAAAAAAAGAGCTCAAACGAGCTAAGATCGACCATAACGGTCTAAAAACTACCACGTCCGTCCAACTTAGCCAGCCAAGTTGGACGGCTTAGATCGTGTTTTGGAGGATCAAAGAGGCGCCAGTGTGTTCACTGGCAACTCACCTTCATCCCTAGCTGGTCGAACTTCACACAGCAATCTATAGGTGCATCGAAACGATTGCCCAAAGTAGATTGATCGCGTGGTTTTATAAAAAACCTAAATTGAATAAACAACATTATGCAACTGCCACAAATCAATCGTGTTCGTCCATCTTCGCCAGCTTAGTCGAACGACTTAGATCGGATTCTAGATGGTCAACAGGGTGATGCTGTGATCACCGACCATCCCTCTTCCACGAGGAGCGATCGGACAAGCCACGGCTTGCCCATGTGGCCTCCGAACGATCACCCAAAAGAAGCTGGTCGCGCTGTTTGCAAATCCAACGGCAGTACGCAACTGCCGCAAATCATCTCATCCATCCAACTTCGCTAGCCTGGTCGGATGGTCTAGATTTATTTTCAGGAGGCCAACAGGGTATCGTTGTAATCACCGGCCATCCCTCCTTCACAGGGAATGATCGTTCAAGTTGTGGCTTTCTCATAGGGTTCCCGAACGATCGCCCAAATGTGGCCGGTCACGCTCTTTTTAGAACATTCAACTCGCGACTAATTTGGACGAACTCTAAAACAATGATGCTTCCTGCACATCAATTGTTTTTCAGCAGTTTGTTTGGAAGCGATGTTTCATTTGCATAGATTATAAACGATGCTTTATGAATATTGATCTCACAAATAATTTTATTATTTGACCTAAAAACACTATATGCTACTTTAAGCAGCAAGTCTCATGACTTGACTCATTCAACAGCCTGCTGTACATATTTCCCTACAAAATACTCGAGACATCAAACGTGTCACAAACTGGGGGATGTTCACTGGGGTATTGGTCTGGTGGTTTACGGCGTGCAGTGTGCAACGCGCCCATTACGAGAAAGTGTTAGGAAAGGACGGATTGTTAACAGCAATGAGGAAGTAGTGGGTGAAAGGGTGACCGGTCTTCCCACATAATGGAAACGTGATGGTCACTACCTTTTGCACAACCCCACTTCTCCACTACTTAATTGCCTCCACTTCCTACGAGATCAGGGGTGCGCTCAATGACTTGTATAAATAGGTTTTTTTAACCTATTTTCAAAGTGAGAGGTTATCAAAACAAGTAGCAACCATATTCTGATACAAGTCATAAAACAGCCACACCTTCATAGTTCAACATTCTGATCTCAAACACCTTCTTCGCTTCCCTCCCTATGATCAACCCTTCTCCTTCACTTTGTGACCGAATTGAATCTGGAATGGCCATTTCTTGGTTTAGGCTAGAGTCTTACAGATTGATCTCTCGAATCTAAAAGTACTCATGTGTAGTACATTTGTTTAAGGTTTGAATTCGTTTCTCATCAACACACCCAAATTTACCAAAAAACAGCAGAATCAGTTTTTACCCCAAAACAACTGGTGACCACAGTGGGAGATTAATCTCTCGGTTGCAAGATCAATTTTCAATTTCATTTCAATTTTCTGAAGATGGTGGATCTTAGTTCTGGGTAAGTTACCAACCCTGATGCTACGGGCGCTGATAACACTTCTGGTGCCAATATCCCTGCCGTTAACACCAATGTACATCCTGCCAGCACAGTCAACACATCGCAGGGTGTTACATCCTCTAACACCAACACCAGTAACGCTGGAAGCATCCCCTCTGGCGTGACACCTCCTATTACCAGAGCCAGAGCCGCTGCTACTCCTAATGTTTCTTTAAGCATGAAACCTCCAACCGTCACCAGGGTTGCCACCATTTCTTCATCGGGACGAGAGACTGGAGGATTTAGAGGAAGCCAACCCCCTATCAGCATTGTTGATTTAATGGAAATACAAGAAGTTCTCGCTAAGGCTAAGCCGGGCATGGCTACAACTCAGAAAGAGGTACTCACTTTCATAAAGACGCTAACAGAGCGACTACCACAAGAGCCGCGTCAACCCATGAAGCCAATAAGGAGTACTTTTAACACTCCTAGCGCGAGCGCTTCAACAGGGCGGGCCTTCATAGATGAGGAAGTTCGTGTGGCCCCTGAACGCTCACGAGAAAGGAATCAGCCGTCCAACTTCATCACACGTGAAGATCTGGAGCGTCTCCTCCAAAATCGAGGCAAAGAAAACCCGGAGGACATGCACCAGCACCAACCTCCGTATCCTCCTGATGTGCAAAGAGTTCCTCTCCCAAGGGGATACTCCTCTCCTCAGTTTTCCCTCTATGATGGCACTGGTAACGCTCGCGAACACATTTCTCGTTTTCTGGAATCCTTGGGAGAACACGAATACAATCATGTCATTTGCCTGAAAGAATTTTCAAAGTCGCTTACCGAAAGAGCGTATACCTGGTACAACAACATCGCACCAAACAACATATCCAACTGGTGTGAGATGGTCACCGCTTTCTATAAGAAGTATTTCTTCGTGTCTGAGCAAATCACTTTCTCAGACTTGGGAAGAATGTTTCAACGAAACAACGAGCATCCAAACAATTATGTAAAGAGATTCAGAATTCAAGCTTTGGATTGTCACGACCCAAATGTGACCGAACATCAGTTGGTGGAGTCATGCATTAACGATATGGTTCCCATCTATCGTGCTTTACTGGAAAACCTGCGTTTCTAGACGTTCTCTGAACTCCATGAAGCTGCTAAGCGATCGGCTACGACCGCACCAGCGCTGTTAGAAATAACCAGACCGGCCAGGGGTGAAGATACACGCAAAACTCAAGGAAACAGACGCCTCATCAACAAGCAATATAACACCGGTCCTTCTGTAAGCATAGTAGGTGAAGGATGGAAAAGGAAAGCTCCAGCAATGGAACAACAACCCAAGCGCGTAGCACCAGTGCAGACAACTCCATCCCAGAAAGCTGCGGCTAAGACCCCTGTGCAAGAAACTGGAGATGCTGCTCCAGACTTCCCATTTCCAATGGATGAAATCATTGAACTCCTAAAAGCATGGATTCAAGATGACGTCATTAAGCTACTCCTCTCCGACGTCCGCCAACCGAAGAAGAGATGACAAATCCCAAATATTGTCATTATCATAGGTTTGTCAACCACCCAACCAATGACTGCAACAAATTGAAACGCATTTTCAAAGAGAAGGTGGATGCAGGAGAACTTCAATTAGGAAATGAAGGAGTTCACAGGGACCCTCTTCCTGTCAGGAGTTGCATGATTTCTGGGGACTTCGTCCACAAAACTGTGCAGTCTATGATGGAGCATTTACGTGAAATTCTGTATTTCTCCAAGGCGCAACGTCAAGACATGTTTGAAGCTCTCAACCGTGTCGTATCAGGCAAGCGTCTGTTTCCAGTCAGGGAAGCCACTCCCAAACCCCAATCTTTCCCGGGAAGCGCGACTAATAGATGCAACTGGTGATTCCTAACCACCGCTCACTTGAAGGATGTCGAGTTTGATAACACACTGATTGATGCAGAATCTGATTTCAATATTGTCACTGTCAGGACTCTGAGAGCTGCAAAGATTTCAAAGAAGGAAGCTATTCACTACCCAACCATAATCAAAAATTCAGAAGGAGAAGCCAGAGATGCTTACGGGTACATTAATCTTGAAATCAAGGTGGGAGATGCTCTAACACACGCTAAATTTCATATAGTTAAAGAGTACCCAGATTATGATATGGTCCTGGGGCGCTCATGGATACACGACAACAAGGCGAAGTTAGGAGTATGTCCTTTGCCAGTGTCTATACCTGAAAGGATCTCCAACAAGCCATCCAATCCTGAGGACTACTTGTTTCCGTATCAACAACTCGCAAGTGTGACGCAACTTCCTAGAGAAAGCCCGTCAGCATTCGTTCGCAGATTCCGGGCACAAGTAAGTCTCATCGAACAACCCTTTTTGCAGCCAGTCACTTCTCCTCCCATCAAAACTTGGGGACTCGATCCGATTATCAATCCAGCTGTTACTAGGAGATGTGAATGGGATGCTGGTCCTTTCAAGTATTTTATCAAAAGTTTAGAAGCTGTCTCAGTCAAATACGACGGGTCTAAGGATCAAGTAGCTGTGCAACACCCAAACCCATTTCAAGTTGGAGATACGGTGGTGAAAGTTTCCGCTCAGCCTGCTCCGCCTGCGGAAGGGAAAGACGAGCCATACCTAGTGGCAGAAGTTATCTGAAGAGGTTACTGCAAGCTCATCAACGCCGACAAACTAGAAGGCGTGGTAATACACTCACGATGGCTCAAACCTTTCAACACCTAAAATGTTGTGCTACCTCTTTCCTCCAGTGTTCTCTTTAATATTTCCTATAGCAATTTCCCTTTTCATGCAATATTTGTAATTCCTCCAAAATGGTTGCACTGCTTGCATTCATAATTAGGTTTTCAATTTGTCAGTTAATCAAAATATCATTTCCTTTTAAGAAATCTCTTTACTCCTGAATCATGAGGCAAAGTCTCGAGCAAACCCGAACCTTCATAATTACCCATCGATTCAAACAAGAAAAACAAAACCATGAAAGAAACATCTCATGTCTTTCAAAAAGCACCGAAGAAGGGAATGCATAAAGGAAGAGAAAGGGCAAGGAAATGGTTAAACGACCAGTATGTGATTTTTAAGGCAAGCGTTTTTGGTACCATGAAGTGCAGCCTGCTTCAATGATGAAACGGCCTATCAATCACCACACGGATGACTCTTGAGTTTCTTGTTCAGGGAAACGCAATACATGTGATGTACGAGGATAATGTTAAAGGGAAGTTATAGGTTCGTGGCCAATACTTAATTTTCATCATTGCATCCCCTACTTCAAGCTATTATTATTAGGGTTACATACGATTATCATGGAGGCGGTATCCGGTCACATAAAAGGAAAACACATCACCGCTTATGTGTGTCGCATTCCCATCGGCAGCACCTCAGTGGAATGGGGAGATTCTATTAAAACCTTACTGGAGAGCGCTGCAACTAGAGTATCGAGATAACATGAATATAAGAACTATTATTTGATAAGGTTCAGGCTCCAGTCACATAAACAGAAGACCACTGAATACCAAAAATGTCTACAAGCTACAAAAAGATGCTGAAAAGAAATAGCAAAGTAGAAAATCTAGTTATCGGTGTTAACACAGGGATCAATGGCGCTTTCACTAAAGTCCTCATTGGAAGCTTCTTCAACATATTTTTCATAAGGAACCCCCACATACACTCCAGAAGCCACTTCGATTTCCCTTTCGAACGCCGCTTCAACACCTCTCTCAGTTTCAATATTCTCCCCAGGAGACGCTCCAACATCTTCCTTGGAAGCTGCGCCAACATCCACTTCGGAGTCCGCTTCAACATCTTCCACAGATGCAGCTTCCATGTTCTCCTCAGCAGCCACTTAAGCGTTCCCTCCAGCAGTCGCTTCAATATTCTCTACAGAAGCTACTTCGACCTCTTCCTGGGAAGCCGCACCGACATCCTTTTAAGAAACTGGCCCAACAGCCTTTTGAGGATGCTCCGGTTCGTCCACATCAGAATCGAGAATTATGATCCCGTTATGAATAGGGTAATCATACTTATTCCCACCTGGAGATTGCTTATGCTCAATCCTACGCTGTTTCAATCGATCCACGAATCTTTCGGCCCTGGCACTCGGTGGCTGAGACGTTTTATCACGTTGAGACGCTTCATCACGTCTCCACTTCTCCTCCATACTAACTAAATCCAGAAAAGCTTGAACACGCTCTCGGACGATGCGTAAGTGCACAAGGGACATCCCCTGTATAGCACGACCAGCTTCGCAAAACGGAGAATCTATTTTGGCCATCACCTCCTCGAATGCGTTAGCCCTGGGTTTGTCGACTTCAAAGCTTTTCTATGGAGAAGTTAAAGAATAATCATCACCAGCAGTTCCCATCATATACTGCAAAGAGGCATCATGATTATATCAACAATCGACGTAAAAAAATAATCAAAAATCAAATTACATGAGACATATGGAGCAGTACCTGGAACGAAAAAGAATGTAATTCTGTGATGATCGGTGTGGGGAGGAAGGCTCAAACGCTTCTCTTTATATTTCACAAATCAGCAAAGTCCCAGGAAGAAAAGGAGTCTCTACTTACCGTGTATAAAGGCTTCAGATGCAGGATAACAATCGAATAAATACTTATCTACCTGAGGACAACTGACGTGCGCTAAAAGAAAACGTATATTGCTCAAGGGCCGAGCCAGCCCCTATCATGGTAATGTACGACAAACTTCTCTCGTAAATTTCTTTGACTGTCACCATCTGGTGCTTACCCCGCAATAGCGTCACTATTACATTCTAAGCAGGTGACTTAATGTTGATGGTGGTTTTCAGTTCAGGGCTAAAATCGTGAAACCCTGTATTTAATGCGCTGTCATCCTGCAAAGGAATAAAAGTCATTTGAAAGTAATGAGTGTATAAACCTCTACGCTCACAGATGTATTGAGCAATTCAATATATTTGTATATATATATTTGTTCCTCAATAGCTCAGTGACTTATAATTCACTCAGAATGGTGCATATAGCAACAATTCCAAATATTCTATGAATTTTATTTTCCACCAGCATTATTCACTAATGCATTACCTGTATAGTATTTTTCTATGCTATGTTCCCCAGCAGAACTCTCAATATTTGCATGACATGACGATTAATGTTCACTCACAGCGGAGTAGCACGAATCTCCCGAAGTGTCAGTATTGAGACCCGCATGAAAACACTTGCACATGCTACACCATTCTCTGACAAAGAGATTTTCATGTCAACGCGCTTTTTAATTAAAGCTTAGCACGATCGACACGCTTAAATTCCTTAAGGAAAATCTAGACTATCCATGTCAGTCTTAAAGAGACAGTGTGTTCACCGGCAACTCACCTTCATCCCTAGCTGGTCGAACTTCACACGGCAATCCATAGGCGCATCGAAACGATTGCCCAAAGTAGAGTGATCGCGCGTGTTTTAAAAAAAAAACTAAATTGAATAAATGGCATTATGCAACCCGCAAATCAATCGCGTCCGTCCATCTTCGCTAGCTTAGTCGAACGACTTAGATCGGATTCTAGATGGCCAACAGGGTGACGCTGTGATCACCGGCCATCCCTATTCCACGAGGAGCGATCGGGCAAGCCGTGGCCAAGCCACGGCTTGCCTATATGGCCTCCGAACGATCACCCAAAAGAAGCTTGTCGCGCTGTTTACATAATCCAATGGCAGTACGCAACTGCCGCAAATCATCTCATCCATCCAACTTCGCTAGCCTTGTCGGATGGTCTAGATTTATTTTCAGGAGGCCAACAGGGTATCGCTGTAATCACCGGCCATCTCTACTTCATGAGGAATGATCGGCCAAGTTGTGGCTTGCTCATAGGGTTCCCGAACGATCGCCCAAAGGTGGTCGGTCACGCTCTTTTTAAGACATTCAACTCGCGACTAATTTGGACGAACTCTAAAACAAAGATGATTCCTGCACATCGATTGTTTTTTAGCAGTTTGTTTGGAAGCGATGTTTCATTTGCATCAATTATAAACGATGCTTTATGAATATTGATCTCACAAATAATTTTATTATTTGACCTAAAAACACTATATGCTACTTTAAACAGCGAGTCTCATGACTTGACTCATTCAGCAGCATGCTGTACATATTTTCCTGCAAAATACTCGAGACATCAAATGTGTCACAAACTGGGGGATGTTCACTGGGGTATTGGTCTGGTGGTTTACGGCGTGCGGCGTGCAACGCGCCCATTACGAGAAAGTGTTAGGAAAGGACGGACGGTTAATAGCAATGAGGGAGTAGTGGGTGAAAGGGTGACTGGTCTTCCCACATAATGGAAACATGATGGTCACTACCTTTTGCACAACCCCACTTCTCCACTACTTAATTGCCTCCACTTCCTACGAGATCAGGGGTGCGCTCAATGACTTGTATAAATAGATTTTTTAACCTATTTTCAAAGTGAGAGGTTATCAACACAAGTAGCCAGAAACCATATTCTGATACAAGTCAAAAAACAGCCACACCTTCATAGTTCAACATTCTGATCTCAAACACCTTCTTCGCTTCCCTCTCTAAGATCAACCCTTCTCCTTCACTTTGTGACCGAAATGAATCTGGAATGGCCATTTCTTGGTTTAGGCCAGAGTCTTACAGATTGATCTCTCGAATCTAAAAGTACTCCTGTGCAGTACATTTATTTAGGGTTTGAATTCGTTTCTCATCAACACACCCAAATTTACCAAAAAACAGCAGAATCAGTTTTTACCCCAAAACATTTCTCATATCATATAAAATTTTATTCCAAAACATTAAGATTAAGTGTGTCGATCCTAATAATTAATAATTATGAAACTTACACTATTTGATCTGTAATTAGAAATATAATCTCCTATAACCACTTTTTTTTTTGTCGCAATCTGATCTTGATAGTGAATAAATCCAATTTGTTTCATCAAAAAAAAAACTAAAAAAAACCCAATCTGCAATTGTATTTCAACTCCACACCTATAGGTTTTAGCAATATACCATTCATAGCACTAGTGCATACCCATTCATGGTTAGCGTTTTTATTGCTAAACTACTAGCTATGTTTCCATTAAAACCATTCTAGTCGCATTAGATTTTTTTCCACTATTCTTCTTTTGATAGTTTATTGATCAATAATACAATTAAAATTAAAATTAAAGAAGATTTAGTTAATAATGCAATTTTTAATCCAAATAAATTATCAGGTTACAAAGTCAAGAGTTTAGGTCAGTTCGATCTTGAAGATTATGTTGTTATTCTACTCATGAGAACGAAAAATAATACAAATAAACCGTCATTGGGAATTTATGGAGAGATATGAGAAATCTTTATTTCCCACCCATCTTAATCTTTAGTCACCTCCAATTGAAAAAGCGGGGGTCTAACAACCTCACCCAATATTTCGCTTAGCAATCTGTATAGACTAACTCCAATATACTTTTAAGAGAATCAACTAGATAGTCAGACTCAATCTTAACAAAAAGTATATCAAAGAGTTATATCTCAATTTATCGATTCAATCCCAACTCAAACAAATAGAAATCTGCGAGTCTGATTGAATACAAGAGAAATAACTTGAACGGTACCAAAAACCAATGTTCAAGGATCAATCAATTTCAATCAACAACCAAAGGTTGGATTTACCAATTGATCGATACAAACGCACAACCTGTGATATTTCAATTATATAACAAAATATAATGCGGAAAAGAAATAACACATACACCAGAAGTTTTGTTAACGAGGAAACCGCAAGTGCATAAAACCCCCAGGACCTAGTCCAGATTGAACACACACTGTATTAATCCGCTACAGACACTATCCTACTACAAACTAACTTCGGTCTGGACTGTAGTTGAACCCAAATCAATATCACACTGATCCAAGGTATATTTGCGCTCCTTACGTCTCCGATCCCAGCAGGATACTATGCACTTGATTCCCTTAGCTGATCTCACCCACAACTAAGAGTTGCTACGACCTTAAGTCAAAGACTTTAATAAACAAATCTGTATCACACAGAAAAGTCTATAGGAATAGATAAATCTGTCTCCCACAGAAATACCTACGAGTTTTGTTCCGTCTTTTGATAAATCAAGGTGAACAGGAACCAATCGATAACCCAGATTTATATTCCCGAAGAACAGCCTAGAATTATATACCACCTCACAATAATCTTAATCGACTAGCGAAACAAGATATTGTGGAATCACAAACGATGAGACGAAGATGTTTGTAACTACTTTTCTATCTTACCTATAAGAGAAATTAATCCTAAGCCAATCTTACGATTGCACTCAAATACGATAGAAATAGCAAGATCAGATCACGCAACTACAGAGAAAATAGTTGGGTCTGGCTTCACAATCCCAATGAAGTCTTTAAGTCGTTAACCTACAGGGTCTCGGTAGAAACCTAAGGTTAAAGGAGAATCGACTCTAGCTTATACAACTAGTATCACACTGGAGGTGTGGGGATTAGGTTTCACAGTTGCTAGAGTTCTCCTTTATATAGTCTCCAAATCAGGGTTTGCAATCTAAGTTACCTTGGTAACAAAGCATTCAATATTCACCGTTCTGGACATCCTAAACCAGTAAAGTACGCATACTTTGGTTCAAGGATTTTTGACTTACACAAGTATGAGTTCTCATACAATGTTTATATCCATTCAAGGTTATATATTCTAAACTCTCATTTCAATCATTGAAACATTCTTAGAGGATGTTATATAGAGGTTATTCACACACTATTTTTCATCAAAGCGATTTTTAAGAGATTGAAACAATCAACATGACTTTCGTCACGAGTAAAGATGAACTTGGCCAAAGCGAAAGCTTACCAACACATATTTCTAGAAATAGATAAGCGAGATAAACTCGGCTCGAAATAGCAAATATGTATAATCGTAGTCTATATTGCAATACGACTTTTGTCTCAAGATAGGAGATAGAATAGATAGAATTTTGAGTGATAGATAAGTTCAAGTCTCCACATACCTTTTTATCGATGAAGATCCACTAGTTCCTTGAATAGTTTTCCGTCTTTGCATGATAAACGTCATGGAGTCTAGAGCTCAACTACACTTATTATCCTAGTCCGAGACTTAGCTATAAGTAGACTAGAAATCAAGACTTATAGTTTTGGCAACTAAACTTGACAAACAAGCTTGAGATAGCAACTCTTGCGAGTTCGACCGAGCAGTGCTCTAACAATCTCCCCCTTTGTCAATTTTAGTGAAAAAACTATCAATACATATAGAATAAAAAATAAATAAACTTTGCAGCTTCTCATCCACATGCATGATCTCCTTGGTTCTTCAACATTACTCGAAATCTTCGTCACTTCCAAGTACTCCAATGATTCCAAAGATATTCAAATCAGCATTACCGTTGTTGAAGATCCGTAGCCATAACAATGAGAAAACAAAAGATCTCAATCATTGTTACACAATGTCATAGTATTATTACACAACATCAAAGTTCAATTGTATCACAACTTTGACAACAATACTATGGTGATATGTATCACTCCCCCTTAGTCAATACTTCATCTCATATTGAAAACCACTCCCCCTTACATAATGATCTGTAAACCATATGTATTTGTAGTGTGAACTACACATTAATTCTCCCCCCTTTTGTCAATAAAATTGGCAAAGGTACGAAAACTAGTGGGATCCTAATGAAATTTCCATAGAGACACTTCATGACCAAAATAAAGTACATATCAACTTTTTAGATGCAATCATATAGCCGAAGCTAAATGCATTAATCAAGGAGTTTATAAAGATATAAGATAACCCCTATAATATTCCACAGCCGCACTCCCCACAAAGATTTGGCAATTAAGCACAAGTTCAATTAAGAACTCTCCCCCATAAAATGTCATTCCCGAAAGAACAACAAGAGCGACCTTACTTTCACAAGAAAAGAAGGATTTATTTGGACATTCACAAGTCACATAAAAATATGAATTTGTATCCAAAAATCTCAACTAAATTAACCACAAGAGAACCCATGATTAATTTAATCGGAAATGCTCACATAAGAAAACTTACTGAGCCGCACAGTATATACATAAAAATATGGATCAGGGAAGATCAATACTGCGGAATAAACAAAGATTCATTCTATTCTTCATCACTATTTGCACAATGACATATAATAGACTTAATCTTTGTAAACAAAAGCTCATCCTATCTGCCATCAATATTTGCATAATGACATAATAGGCTTATCTTTTGTTTGTCAAAAGTTCATTCAATCTTTTATCAATACTTGCATACCGACATATGAAAGACTTAACTTTTGACTACGTATGGGACAATCATAGTTCACGGACGCAAACATACATATCCCATAACAAGTTTGCAATATATGAAATCATAAAGATTAATACTGCAAAATCATCTTCCAAACAAACTTTAAAATTTAAATAAATAAATCTAAAAACATTGAAGATGAAAAACGTTGGACAGAGCTATGTGTAATCACAATAATGGCTATTCCAAACCCTAGTTATCCTTCTTAAAACACAAGAATAAATTCTCATAAGAAGTTTCCTAGACATTGAGACTTCTAAAAAAAATCTTTATCGTCCCCGAACTCCTTGTCGTCAACAGCCATGGGAACATATGGTTCATGAAGAAAGGAGTCAATTCCAACAAACCTCCTAGGCTGATGATGTCGAACCAGGGCCTTCTGAATTTCAAGAGTTCTCATAACAAAAGCCTTTATTTGTTGAATCTCCTTTCTTGTCTCCTTCAACTCTTCAAGAACATCCGAAAACTTCTGAGAATTTAAAGGAGCGGCTCTTGGCTTCCTCACATTCCTTCTTTTTCTTTTTAAAGTTGGAGGTAACGGAGATCTTTCATTTTACTTCATTGTTGGCTTAACAATCATATTAACATCTTTTCCATCAGAAGACATGATGCTTGGAGTAACCATATGCGTACGGGGTTGTGAGAGGAAATCACAACTTAAACTCAACAAGCAGTCTTAAGTTAAAAAGAGTTTCAGGGAAGGAAAAAGGAATGTAGGGTTACGGAACCTTTATACACTTAAAGGATTCACGTATGCACAACTCATACCCTATAAAAGGCAGAATTATCAGTTTTAACCCTCTTTTATTTATTAAACAGGGAAGTCCTTTCCAATATCAATTAGATATGAAAAGCGGCATGAATTCCTTACTTTACAATGCTCCCATAGAAAAAACAAAAACAAAATCAAAACAACTAAAGACTTTTCTTTTCTTAAAGCCTGAGGTGTGCAAAATCTTGTCTCTTTTGATCAGGCACATGAGACAATATGCACTAACCAACACAAATTAAGTTGTGCTGGGGTGAACAATAATCTGTCCACCATATCCTTTTCGATCGGAATTCATTTAACCCTGTTTCTCATAGTGTTTAGACCATAAATTTCTTTATAATGGTCTTGTTTTATCCTTGGAAACTAACTTCTTTGACGAAGATAAAATATTACATACCTCAGCGGTCTTTTGAACAAGTTTGAGCTTGTTTTCTAATCGATTCGCTCTTCGTTGAAGTTTGTTGACATGCCTCAATTTGTGTTTATACTTGAAACACTTTGACAGTTCATGGCCTTTGAGCGAACAATAAGAGCATGTCAACCTGGAATATGATTCAGGCATCTGAGATGTGCAAGCTGCTAGACACATAGTAGAACCTGAAAAGTTTGACAGAGAGTTTCCAACAGAAAGGTCAATTTTTTCTTCCAGAAAGGTTGAGGTTTCTCCTGAGAGACTATCGAGATTGACGTATGTATTGCTACAATTATCAAAATCAATATTTTCACAAAGAAGTGCAACACTTGACTTTTTGTCTTCATTAGAATCATAGTTGTAAGACATTTCATCAAGAGTTGCAGCAAGACCTTTGTTCCCATTGTATTTCTTTCGATTTGGACACTCATTTGAAAAATGACCAAAACCTTTACACTTAAAGCACTGAGGCATATCCTCGTCATCAGTTTCATCATTATCCCTGTTTTTAGGAGGAACACAATTATGGGGTTTATCTGATGACCTGGATTTATCTCTGGAGAACCGTTTACTTCTCTTCAAAAGAAGATCCCTAAACTGTCTTGTAATCAACGAGACTTACTTGTCAAGATCTTCATCTGATGAATCAGCCTCAGAAAGATCATCTTCAGAGATACAAACACTTTTACTTTTATCAAGTAATTTAGTGTTCTTCTGTGCTTTGAAAGAAACATCCTTCCAAGATTTGGATGTATGCTCATGATCAAAGATCTTTAACTTCCCAACCAGAGTATTTCTGGAAAGCGTTGTGAGATTATTTCCTTCAACGATGGCATGCTTCTTAGAATCGTATCTGGATGGCAGAGATCTGAGAATCTTCATCACAATGTCCTTTTAAGGAATAGTCTTACCCAATGCAAAGGATGCATTAAAAATTTCAGACACTTTGTGATTAAACTCATCAAATGATTCTTCATCTGCCATACGAAGGTTTTCCCAATCAGAATTTAGGTTTTGAAGCCTAGCTTCCTTTTCACAGGTATTCCCTTCAAATACGGTTTCTAAGATATCTCAGGCTTATTTAGACTTTGTGCATGTAGTCACATGATTCTGAAGATCAGGGGTAATGGCATGAATGATAGCATTTAAGCCTTCGGAATTTTGCTTTGCGGCAAGGATTTCTTCTGGACTATATCTACAAATATCCTTAGGTATAGATACATCGCCTTCTGTATTAACCGGAGGATCATAGCCATTAACAACACGTACCCATGTTTGAAAATCACGAGCTTGAAGAAAAGCATGCATAGCGATTTTCCACCACAAGTAGTTGGAGCCATCGAAGACTGGTGGTACGTTTATGGAGATAGAATTTCTGTCCATATAGTCAGATCGCTACAAACACAGACTTATAAGGTCTTTAAACGTGTTTGCCTGCTCTGATACCAATTGAAAAAGCGGGGCTCTAACAACCTCACCCAATATTTTGCTTATAAATCTGTATGAACTAACTCCAATATACTTTTAAGAGAATCAACTAGACATTCAAACTCAGTCTTAACAAAGAGTATATCAAAGAGTTATATCTCAATTTATCGATTCAATCCCAACTCAAACAAATAGAAATCTTCAAGTCTGATTGAATACAAGAGAAATAACTTGAACGGTACCAAAGACCAATGTTCAAGGATCAATCAATTTCAATCAACAACCAAAGGTTGGATTTACCTATTAATCGATACAACGCACAACCTGCGATATTTAAATTATTTAACAAAATATAATGCGGAAAAGAAATAACACATACACCATAAGTTTTGTTAACGAGGAAACCGCAAGTGCATAAAACCCCCAGGACCTAGTCCAGATTGAACACACACTGTATTAATCCGCTACAGACACTAGCCTACTACAAACTAACTTCGGTCTGGACTGTAGTTGAACCCAAATCAATATCACACTGATCCAAGGTATAGTTGCGCTCCTTACGTCTCCGATCCCAGCAGGATACTACGCACTTGATTCCCTTAGCTGATCTCACCCACAACTAAGAGTTGCTACGACCTTAAATCAAAGACTTTAATAAACAAATCTGTATCACACAGAAAAGTCTATAGGAATAGATAAATCTGTCTCCCACAGAAATACCTATGAGTTTTGTTCCGTCTTTTGATAAATCAAGGTGAACAGGAACCAATCGATAACCCAGATTTATATTCCCGAAGAACATCCTAGAATTATATACCACCTCACAATAATCTTAATCGACTAGCGAAACAAGATATTGTGGAATCACAAACGATGAGACGAAGATGTTTGTGACTACTTTTCTATCTTACCTATAAGAGAAATTAATCCTAAGCCAATCTTACGATTGCACTCAAATACGATAGAAATAGCAAGATCAGATCACGCAACTACAGAGAAAATAGTTGGGTCTGGCTTCACAATCCTAATGAAGTCTTTAAGTCGTTAACCTACAGGGTCTCGATAGAAACCTAAGGTTAAAGGAGAATCGACTCTAGCTTATACAACTAGTATCACACTGGAGGTGTGGGGATTAGGTTTCCCAGTTGCCAGAGTTCTCCTTTATATAGTCTCCAAATCAGGGTTTGCAATCTAAGTTACCTTGGTAACAAAGCATTCAATATTCAACGTTAGATGAAAACCTGATTAGATTCAAGCTAATATCTTTCAACCGTTATATCGAACTTAGCTTGTTATACACAAATGAAATGTAACTTCATTTAGGTTTGAGTAACCGTACCTAAACGTGTACACCTAGTTGGTTCAACAATAGTTAACCAATGGTTAGCCATATGAGCACTTTCATATCAACCTTAATCATCTTCACCATAACTAGTTAAAATGACTCAAAAGAACTAGTTAGAGAGTTGTTCAATTGCTTAGATCTCATAGAAGTATATAAGACACAATCGAAGCAAAAACAATTTTGATTCACTCGAATCGATTCATTAACATTATAGCCACGGTTTGCAAAGATTGCACTCCTTAATTTATAAATGTCTTAGTTTATGAATAAACCGTTTTAAGAAAATAACCCACTCAAGTACGCATACCGGTATGCATACTTAAGTACCCGGATTGAGCTTGTTTTCAGTTCACAAACTCTAGCAGAAATTCACGGGATGTGAACTTCCGACATTACGCGTACGGGTACGCGGACTTAGCTCCGGACATCCTAAACCAGTAAAGTACGCATACTTTTGTTCAAGGATTTTGGACTTACACAAGTATGAGTTCACGTACAATGTTTATATCCATTCAAGGTTATATATTCTAAGCTCCCATTTCAATCATTGAAACATTCTTAGAGGATGTTATATAGAGGTTATTCACACACTATTTTTCATCAAAGCGATTTTCAAGAGATTGAAACAATCAACATGACTTTCGTCATGAGTAAAGATGAACTTGGCCAAAGCGAAAGCTTACCAACACATATTTCGAGAAATAGATGAGCGAGATAAACTCGGCTAGAAATAACAAATGTGTATAATCAAAGTCTATATAGCAATACGACTTTTGTCTCAAGATAGGAGATAGAATAGATAGAATTTTGAGTGATAGATAAGTTCAAGTCTCCACATACCTTTTTATCGATGAAGATCCACTAGTTCCTTGAGTAGTTCTTCGTCTTTGCATGATGAACGCCGTGGAGTCTAGAGCTCAACTACACTTTCTATCCTAGTCCGAGACTTAGCTATAAGTAGACTAGAAATCAAGACTTATAGTTTTGGCAACTAAACTTGACAAACAAGCTTGAGATAGCAACGCTTGCGAGTTTGACCGAGCCGTGCTCTAACAAAACTCCTCATCAGAACTTTTGGAAGTATCATGGACACTTCTATAGCACTTGGAACAAGTTTCATTATCATAGTTTTTCTGAACTTATCTATCCCTTTTATTGAGTGAATGATCTTTCTTTTGAGACTTTGTTTTACTCTGTTTGAGAGTCTTCTTTAACTATTGTATAAATAGTGAAAGAGTTGAATTAAAGCAATTCTCATTTCTTGTATCAATCAATTTAGGATGTCGAGACTTTTTATCAGATGTAGCAACAGAGTTGACTAGCAAGTGAATTTTTTCTCTTTGACATAGTTCAAGATCGAAAATATTTAGCTTTCCAACAAGAGTATTTCTGGAAAGAGTATCAAGGTTATTTCCCTCAACGATGGCATGCTTCTTAGAATCGTATCTGGATGGAAACGATCTGAGAATTTTCATCACAATATCCTTTTCAGGAATAGTCTTACCCAACGCAAAAGATGCATTAACAATTTCAGACACTTTGTGATTAAACTCATCAAATGAATCTTCATCTGCCATACAAAGGTTTTCCCAATCAGAATTTAGGTTTTGAAGCCTAGCTTCTTTTTCACAGGTATTCCCTTCAAATACGGTTTCTAAGATATCCCAGGCATCTTTAGATTTTGCGCAAGTAGTCACATGATGATGGAGATCTGGGGTAATGGCATGGATGATAGCATTTAATCCGTCAGAATTTTGCTTTGCAGCAAGAATCTCGACAGCATCATATTTACCAATATCCTTTGGAACTGTTACATCGGCTTCTGTAACTTCCGTAGGATCATAGCCATTAACAACATAAAACCATGATTGAAAATCACGCGCTTAAAGAAAGGCATGCGTAGCAATTTTCCACCATAAGTAATTTGAGCCATCGAAGACTGGTGGTACGTTTATAGAGATAACAATTCTGTTCATATTAAGATCGCTACAAACACAGACTTATGAGGTCTTAAATGTGTTTGCCTGCTCTGATACCAATTGAAAAAGCGGGGGTCTAACAACCACACCCAATATTTCGTTCAGAAATCTAAATAGACAAACTCTAATATACTTTTAAGAGAATCAACTAGATAGTCAGACTCAATCTATAGAAAAGTATATCAAAGAGTTATATCTCAATTTCTCAATTCGATCTGCAATCAAACAAATAGGAATTTGCGAGCCTGATTGAATAAGAGAAATAACTTGGACGGTATCACAAACCAATATCCAAGTGTCAATCAACAACCCAAAGGTCGGATTCAAGAACTGATTGAACTGAACGCACAACCTGTGATATTTCTATTATATAACAAAATGTAATGCGGAAAAGAAATAACACAGACACCAGAAATTTCGTTAACGAGGAAACCGCAAATGCATAAAAACCTCGGGACCTAGTCCAGCTTTGAACACCACACTGTATTAAGCCGCTACAGACACTAGCCTACTACCAATGAACTTCAGACTGGAATGTAGTTGAGCCCAAATCAATCTCACACTGATCAAGGTAACGTTGTGCTCCTTACGTCTCTGAACCCCAGCAGGATTCTACGCAATTGATTCCCTTAGCTGATCTCACCTACAACAAAGAGTTGCTACGACCCAAAGTCGAAGACTTGATAAACAAATCTGTCTCACACAAAAAATTCTATTGGAATAGATAAATCTGTCTCCCACAGAAATACCTATGAGTTTTGTTCCGTATTTTGATAAATCAAGGTGCACAGGAACCAATTGATAAACCGGACTTATATTCCTGAAGAACAGCCTAGTATTATCAATGACCTCACAATAATCTTAATTGTATGGAAGCAAAACAAGATATTGCGGAATCACAAACGATGAGACGAAGATGTTTGTGACTACTTTTAATCTTACCTATCGGAATAAATCTCAAGCAAATCTTAGCAAAGATAATACTTAATCACGATAGTAAAAGTAAGATCAGAACACGCAACCATAGAGAAAATAGTTGGGTCTGGCTTCACAATCCCAATGAAGTCTTTAAGTCGTTAACCTACAGGGTTTCGTGAAAAACCTAAGGTTAAAGGAGAATCGACTCTAGTCGCAACTAGTATCACACATGAGGTGTGTGGATTAGGTTTCCCAGTTGCTAGAGTTCTCCCTTATATAGTTTTCAAATCAGGGTTTGCAATCTAAGTTACCTTGGTAACAAAGCATTCAATATTCCCAGTTGCTAGTATCACTCAAACCTAAATGTACCTTCATTTAGGTTTGAGTAACCGTACCTAAACGTGTACATTAGGTTGTCTCAACAACAGTTAACCGAAGTTAGCTATATGAACACTCTCATATCAACCTTATTCATCTTAACCACAACTAGTTCAAATGATCAAATGAAACTAGTTATAGAGTTGTTCAATTGCTATATTCTCATAGAAATATACAAGAACACAATTGAAGCAAAATCGGTTTGATTCACTCGAATCAATTCATGAACATTATTTCCACGGTTTGCAAAGAATGCAATCCTTATTATATAAATGTATTAGTTCATGAACAAACCGATTTTAAAACTTTAACCACTCAAGTATGCAAACGGGTACGCATACTTAAGTAGTCGGACTGAGTTTGGGTTCGCCAGTATGTTGCGCATACTTCCAAACACAACAGAAATTCCCGGACCCAAAACCCTTCGCCGGTATGTGTACTGTTATGTGTACTTAGGCACTCGGAATTTCACAACTAACATGTACGCATGCGGGTATGCATACTATAGTTCCGGTCATGGATCACATATATGCAAGAACACATACTATGTTTATAATCCAATGATGGTTAAGTGTTCTAAACTCTATTTCAATCATTAAAATATTCTTAGAGGATGACAATAGTTGTTTTCACAAACTATTAGCATCAAAGCAATTTTCAAGTTACTGAAATAATCAATACGAAACATTCCAAGTCTACACCAAATGATTGTATCACATAAATCATGTGAGATGTTACTCGGCGATTTTCACATGATCATCTTTTGACTTTCGTCAAGAATATAAGATGAACTTGGTTGAAGCGAAAGCTCACCAACACATATTTCGAGAAATATGTAAGCGAGTTAAACTCAGCTCGAAATCTCAAATGTGTATAATCGAATACTATATAGTAATATGACTTTTGTCTCAATATAGGAGATAGAGTAGAAATAGACTTTCCAAGTGATATTTGAGTTTTAGTCTCCACATACCTTTTGTTGATGAAGTTCCACAAGCTCTCCTGAGTAGTTCTTCGTCTTCAAATGCTGAACGTCGTGAAGCCCTATTCTCAACTACACAATCTATCCTAGTCCGAGACATCACTATAAGTAGACTAGAAATCAAGACTTATAGTTTTGATCACTAACATTGACAAACAAGCTTGAGATAGCAACGCTTGCAAGTTTGATCGAGCAGTGCTCTAACAGAAGCTTTTGGAGAATTTCTTCAACAATAAGTAAGTGAAGACTGAACCACCTATATCTCTTGTTATATTCATCTTTCTATTTATGAGACGATGTCGCGTAACTAATTAGACTATTGCAAGCATATCAAGAATTTCGAGTTAATTTATTTCATAACTAATTAGACTAATGAACATTTCATACTTAATGAATTTCGGTTAAGAAAAATTTATTGTTCGCAATCAAAATAGTGATTCAAGATTATCATTCAAAAATAGCCTGGAACAGTGATTTGTGTCATTGATGTTATTTGGGAAAGTTTCGAATCCATTTATAGAGAAATATAGAACTACTGTAAATTCGGATATAAGACAATGAACATACCAGTCTTATAAACTAGGAAAACTGTTATAGGTCTGGAGCCGTAATACATGTACATTGTACACGTAATGGAGTAGCTATATGTCGACGAAAGACTTTTGGTACGCATATTAGTATGCACACCTTTAAAAGTCTGTGAACTCGTGAAACCAGATCGGTATGCAAACCAGTACGCATACTATAAAAGAACTGTTGGTCCCGAAATCGGTTTGGTATCCATACCGGTACACGAACCAGAAAAGTTCTTTGAACTCCGAAACTCGGTTATGTTTTAATGGTATCCATACCAGTACGCATACCGAAAAAGTTTTGTGAACTCCGAAACTCAGTTATGTCTTAAGGTATACATACCGGTACACGTACACTGACATAACTTTTCACGAATATGTTAAGTACTTATACCCTGTACACCTACTTATCATGTCGATTAAATTCATATGCACATAAATTATTTCTCTGAGATAATTAGCATGTGAATAATCTCTAAAAACACCATAGACATAGTTAATCACATTACTGTGACTCGAGTTAAGTCCTAAGTGTTATATGAAATGCTCAATCTTATAGTTCAGTTGGCTAGTTTCGACTAACCATTCATGAGCATGGTCTTGTACGCGGTTCGGTTACGGTTCATCCTAACCAGAGTGTATATCTTGTTATATATGTAAATCAGATTCACAGATTCATCTAACGGTGGATATTATTTGCTTGTAACTAAAGCTATATTAGCTTAAACCTAAATAAAAATATGCTTTGAATGTCTATAAAATAGGAACCTCAAGCAACTGGGATCTTTGAATCCCGGCACTACTTTTCTTGGTGTGTCCTAGTTGCAAAACTAGAGTCGTCCTCTTTCTAAAACCCTTCTAGGGTTCAGCGACTACAAAGACTTTATAGGGATTCGTGAAGCCAGGTCTAGCTATTGTTTATCTTGATAGCTAGAGTATCCTAATCTTGATTCGATTGTTGAGCTTGCTCCATCAATCAAAATAGATAGAAATCATCAAAGTTCTTTTCGTCTCAGACTTTGTTGAGGTTAGCTAGACTTTGTCTATTGCTATCGATTTCTAATCACCTTGATCTACGATAGAAAAGGAAATCACACATATAGGCTTATCTGTGGGAGGCAGATTGGTTTAAAGTTTTCAATTGAATTGAAGCAACTCTTAGTTGGTGTGAGCTCAGCTAAGGGAATCATTTGCACGGAGTCCTGCTGGGATTCAAGAGGCGTAAGGAGCGCGAATGTAACTGAATTGCCGTGAGGGTTTAATTCAGTCTCAACTACATTCCAGTCCGAAGATAATTGGTAGTAGGCTAGTGTCTGTAGCGGCTTAATACAGTTTGGTGTTCAATCTGGACTAGGTCCCGTGGATTTTCTGCATTTTCGGTTTCCTCGTTACAAAACTTCTGATGTCTGTGTTATTTCTTTTTCCGCATTATATTGTTTATCTTTATAATTGAAATATCACAGGTTGTGCGTTAACCAATCAAAGTAGATACATCCATCCTTGTTTGTTGGATACGACTTGATTGATTACTTGGGAAATTGATCTTTGGAATCACCCAAGTACTTTCACACGAGAATCAGGCTCACGGACTAGTCTCTATAAACTTTCTGATTGTGAGAGAAAGAGATATAACTCTAGATATTATTCCTTGATTGAGATTCATTAAGTTGAACTCTCGGAATTGTGTTTAAGTTTGTCCATACAGATTGCCTACAAAAAAGTTGCTGGTATATTTTGGTATCCCTGCGTTTTCATCTAGTACGAGATATATGATTCTCATTCGATATCATTAATGTCCTAAAGTTCTTGGTCTCATTAGAATACGATCATAGTGCTTACTTCGAGCAAGAAAACGAGGATATCATTAAGGAGAAAATGCGGATGGCATAAGAGCATATGTGTTGTGCTGCTTGTATGGCATTAAGCTGAGCCAATAAAGTTACAAGTGCAATTCAGATTTGGCATAAAGTTAAGCCAAATATAGTTTTCAAGTTCAGCTTGCTTTTGGCATAAAGTTCAACCAATAAAAATGTAATCTGTTTTAAAAAATAAAATGTTTTACTTGGGAATATGAGGCCGTCTAGTTTTCTGATCGTAGAAATGGCTTGCGCCTTTTGAATATAACGGGTGAACACTATAGTCGAATGCTAGCATACTATTTGACTCGAGTGTGCGGTTAGCATAATTTATTTATTTTTAAAGGTTTTGTTGCTTGAACAAGTGGGAGATGTTAGACTTTTTTGTGTTTTGCGCAACCAATCTCATATGGTTAAGGTAATTCTAAGCTAGATAAGGTCAAGTCTAAGCATCACATGTCCTTTAGCTTGACATGTCATATGAGGTGTCAAATATAGCTATGAGATGTCCTTCAACTCATAATGGTTGGCTTGACATGTGGCAAGCATGACTAGGACTCTCTTCTAACCTCACATGTATTCTTTAAAAGCAAATCTGTTTTCATCCATCAAGTAGTAATGTGTAGTGTTCCTATTTCCTTGTTCTCAACCTGTTTTAATGTGAACTATATGTAGTGTTCTTGCTGCATATGGTGCTGTTTTTTTTGTGTTGTTGATGTATGCTAATACTAGTGATAAGTTCTGATTTAAGCAGATTGGTTAGTATCATGTTTAGGTGCAAGTGATGATCATTAAGGAGATGACATTCCAACAATAACATCAGCAGAAACCACATGAAATACAAACACACGATGGCACAAACAAAGACACAGATAGTCGAACCATGACCGCCAACATACTTTCACCTCAGCTAACTACATAGGTTTGGTATGCACACTCCTGCATCTGAGTTTTGTTGCTCCTTCCATATGCGTCCTGTAACACGCAACTTCAGTTCCTTCCTATCCCCACCGGAGAAGAAAAGTGCCATGTTTCTCTGAATAATAAGGCCATCATGGCTATCCCTGACCTTCCGGTGGCTATCTCGTATGCTTCTGGGAGTGCCCTCCCACGTAAGCTTCCTATCATTCGCACCAACCTCTAGACTATAGCTGTAGTTCCGGGAATCATTTTCGTCACCCATGAAACGGAGGAATGCCATGTAGACAGGGGCCACGCCGAGCTGGAAGGCTTCAAAGTGCAGACAGAAGTACTGGCCAAAGCAATTGAAAACCTGGAAAGAGAACAAAAAAAATCAACACTCAGGCAGTTGTAATGATGAATAGAAGTATCCAAAATTAAACCCCTAATCATATCACAAGGATAAATTAATATCAGTGTATTAATATACTAATAAAGATACAATAACAGTAAGAATAAAAATAATACTACAGTAGTAGGTCCAGATGTTGTAGGGTATGAAGATTACAAAAGACTGACAGCAGGCCCAGCAACCAAACTTAGTCATATGCTGAAAAGTTAATTCTTAATAATCCCTGTAAAATACAAAGAGTACAATATGATAACAGTGTGCCTTGATTAGCTTATACTTGAAGAATTTAGGGTCTATCTGGAAAGTTGTGTTGGCATGTGTCCAAGAACTAGGAATAATGACTTGTAGAAATATTCTTCAGTAATTTACTGTCCATGGATTAAAAAGCATCCACTTCCATACGATGTAACCAATTTTTTTCGTCCAACCTGTGATAGATTAATTTTACAAAACTTTGAGATAATTTAATGCCATTGAAAAAATAATAATTCATGCTTACCGTTAGCATCCAGGTGGCATTTTCAACCTCACGTGGATTAGACTTCACATAACGGTGATTGAATGTGCATCCAGTGTGCATGTCTACCTTGTGATAGTCCCTGAGATGAGAAACTAAGAAAGGAATATCCCCAACGACGGAACACTCTGATCCAGCGTATGGGCAATTGTAAGGTCTGAAGTTACACTGAGCCTCATGCTTCAGCTTGCTGTAGTAGGGGAAATTTTCTGGGCAACCTAAGGAACAGTATTTGCAAGGCAGCTCAAGTGACTCAGCTACCTTCTCCAATGCTAGACATCTGATGTCCCCCAGTTCCTGTCTACAGGTCGGGCACCTGTTGTGCACCCTTGTTTTACATGTGGAGCACAGCGTATGCCCATTGTGGCACTGCATCAGCATGAATAACTCAGAAATAAGCAACCGACAACAGTTAACTTGATTTAGCACTATGAACAAAACAATAAAACATAGACTTCCTCGCAATAGAATCCTTTGATAATGGAATCTCAGAGTACGTTGATACCTTAAAGGTGCTTACAGTTAAACCTAGATGTTTGTTAATACATGATAAATTATCTAATTCTTCTGGTCTCGGGTCAGATTGGTTAGTCAATATAGTACTGAATACTTCCACAAATCAATAATCTCGATCAATCAAGATATTTTTCCAGTTCCTGTGCTATTATAATATTCAGGTTCCAGAGATAACTAATCTGAAATCATATCGAGTATCAACTTAAAAACAACAGGGTGATCCGTTAAGTCACAATCTAAAAGGTAAAGGTTAAGTTAACCAACAGGTAAAAAAGGTTAAGTTAGGTATCATGTGACTTCTATGGTACCAAAAACAAGACATCCTGATAGAACGACTACCATTGTTATCAGTAAAGCTTTGTGTTCTGTATTTATATCTCACAAAGTTGCTTTATGAAACAAACAGCCCTGTTGACATCTGCTTATCACCAAAAGAAGAAACAAGACTCCTCAAAAGGACTATGAACCATTTGCACTTCACAGTCTCACCTAGAACCAATTCTTGACTAATTTTACAAGTGAAAAGTTACCTAAGGGCATCTAACTAGCAAGCCGCTAAATAACGTCAAAGTTACCTAAGGACATCTGCTTATCACCAAAAGAAGAAACAAGACTCCTCAAAAGGACTATGAACCATTTGCACTTCACAGTCTCACCTAGAACCAATTCTTGACTAATTTTACAAGTGAAAAGTTACCTAAGGGCATCTAACTAGCAAGCCGATAAATAACGTCAAAATATCCTATCGGTTACCGAAGTATAGAAAAAATCTGAGACAAGTAGTCGAGAAGACCCAGCTTGCAGGAATGCGAAAATTCAACACACTAGTAGGGTCCGTACGTTACGCACACCTTTTCATTTTGTCAACCTTACTCTTCACTGACTACATTCCAGAAGTTCCTGCTAGCACGCCTACCACTGCAGATGCCGCAATACCACTATCCAAAAGTAGACGAGCAACTACGAGATAATTACCAATAGCTTTGGAAGTCAAGAAAAGGTTTATAATTATTCCATGCAAGTTTAAGATTCTAAAACTGCATCCCCTCTCATAAATTCCATAACTGTGGTAGTCACACCCGAACGCAAGCCTAACAGCGATAATTGACCATCATTAAAGCACTAGAGACCAAGTTTTTGTCCAAATATTTAGCATGGAATCTTACCGAAGAATTAAACAACTTATTGCAATGTAAAGTTACAAAGTTCCTAATTTGTACAAATTCAACCATTAAGCCAAAGCACCGTAAGATAAAAATTCCAGGGAGACAGAAACTTCGGCACCTTTCCAAGTGACCAATGAGTAATTGGGTATTTCAAAAGTCAGTGGTAAATCTTCAACGCCTCGTCGTGCAACTCAGATTTCAATTTGAAAATGCACATGGTGAATTGAAATATAGAACTGGTACCAAAATAAAAGGCATAGAAGGAACTCTAACTTACCAATATTAAGTGTAGAAACACGAGACTTATGCGAGAACTTCTATTTCTTCACCATTCTAGATACACAAGCTAAAACAAGCAAACCCTCAGCAATCAGATCACAACAATTTAAGCAGCAAATCGGCATGCTCCTTCCGCACTCATCACCCCCAAAAACATAACCCCAAGTTCAAAAGCAAACCAAAAAAAACCTTCAAAGACAACCCTCATATTTCCCTATCAATTACCACCAAAACTCACCAAATTTCTTAACCTAAACAAGCATATCAAACAGAACATTTTGACCTAAACCAAAGAAACCGATTTAGGATTATAAATTACTTAGAATCCTCTTCATTTTCCCCAATTCATCAAACAAGTATATTATAAATTACAATAAAATGAACCCATAAGAAATAATACCTGGTGAATTGGCGGGTACATTGAGTTAGTACAAACGGGGCATTCTAATAACTCATGTACGCTTGTTGCCGGGGAAATAACTGAAGAGAAAATATTTGTATGAGGTTTAGATGAGAAATGATGTTGATGGATCTCTTCTTCATCAATTCCATCTGATGATGATACACATTCAATACTGTCCAACTCCATTTCTTATTTCTTCTGTTTTTTTCTTTCCAAATAATTCTTTTTTAGCTCTGGAAATTCGTTTTCTTTTCTTTCTCTCTCTATCTCTTCGTTAGCGACATTAAAGTCGAATTCTGGAAGAATGCAGGAGATAGAGAGAATGAGAGAGATTATGGGTAGGGTAGACTGTAGAGAGAGACAGAGAGGGGAACAAAATTACATCTCAAACAGATACTTTCCTTCGTGTTTCCAAACCAGACTTTCCTTTGGATGAGAGAGACTGTGAATGTAAACCATGCCTTGCCATGTCGGCTATCGGGATGGTATCGGTGCTCACGAATACGATCTCTCTTTCTTTTTTTTCTTGGAGAAAGAGGTTGTTTTTTCCGGACTCTGAGTCGTCCGAATCTGACTTATCTTTGTTTTTTCTTGACTTTGAGTTTGAGTAGTCCGAATATGATTTATCTGGATCTGATTCTGATTGATATCACCTGATTCTTCTGGGTCTGACTCTATATGTTTGTTTTTTGAGTCAGATTTGATTCAAAAATATATGAGTCAGTGGCTTGGTCCTATGAGTCGGGGGAAATTTATTCTCTAACTCAAATGGGTCCGAGTCAGGGGTTAGATCTGGGTCAGATCGCGAGTCAGATCTGACTCAAAATCAAAAACAAATGGTCTGACATCTGACTCGAGCCGAGTCAACGGCCAAGTCAGATTCAGACGTCGGGTCAGCAAAAAACAAACACACTCATAATCTCTTAATTTATGTCCAATTTAGCTATTGTAGTCGTTCATCATATCATATAATTTGCATATACTAACACTTTCAATCACAGATAAGTTAAACAAAGTTGATTGAACCATTAAATCTAAAAAAACAAATAGTTTATTAACGTGAAAAAAATAAAGTTTGAGTCAACCGTTAATGATGTGAAAGTGAGGGGTAAATCGTAATGAGTACGAGAGATCAAAATCGTACAAGGCTAGCCTAAACCAAGAAATGATCGTTCTAATCTTGCTTCAATCATAAAGGAAGAGGGTTGATCTCAGGAAGGAAAGTAAGAAAGGATGAGATCAGAATATGATGTGTTTGTAGTGTATGGTGCGTTGAACTATAATATGGATTTCTTATACATTTAGTATGAAACTACTTTGTTAAGGCTTTTCTGTGTAAGGCTGAGAGAAAATAGAGATAAGACTTGTCTGTGTAAGTTTATTCCCGGTGAATAGGTTGACCACGGTCATAATATTATGATTAAAGTGTCAAGGAATCTATTTAATTACGAAGTATAAATGCTTATATTTTGGAACTTCGTAAATACGACATCAACATAATCTTTGTATATAGTCTCTTGATTATGTGTAAGATATAGGTATGATTTCACCCTAGGAAAAAATATTTTATAGCATTTGTTTAAAGGAAGTACATATATGAACTTGTTTCATAATCGAAAGGAAATCATGATTGGTCAGGTTCTTTATTGAATATCTTTTGAATGACCAATATAAGATGAGAAGGTATAACCTATCTTAACTTGTTGAGATTTGAGGTGTAACAGGTCATAGCCTATATGTGTAGTATGTTGTAATCGGTCACAAGCTACTTTGTGAAGCATGGTGTAACCGGTCACAAACTACATTTGGAAGTTAGTTGTAATTGGTCACAAGCTACCTTTTGGAAGCATGGTGTAACCAGTCACAAGCTAATTTTGGAAATTAATTGTAATCGGTCACAAGTTTCTATGGGAACCAAGGTGTAACCGATCACAAGCTAACTCGGGAAGCAAGGTGTAACCGACCATAAGCTACCTATGGGAAGCAAGGTGCAATCGGTCACAACCTAGTTTAGGAAACATGGTATAACCGATCACAACTTACATTGTGAGGTTGGTACAACCGATCCCAAGGAGCAAAACCGAGTTTCCAGTATTCACATATCTCTTTATGTTTTGTGTGAAGCTTGGAATTAGGGTTTGCTGAGAAACTTCTAGATGTCGACATTATTTGAACATGTTCATAACTCTTATCATTAATTGTTCAGAGATATTCCTTGATACTCAAGGTGATCCCAAGTTCGAAAAATTGAAAAGCATTTAATTATGAATTTCATAATATATGTTTTAATTACCAGCAATTAAAGCATATCCTCTGAAAAATATTATTAGTTAATGTGCTAGACTAATAATAAAAGTTTTCTAAGAGAGTTTTCGGAAACATGGTTTGGTAATTAATTGGAAATAGGAAAACCGAAATTAGGTACTTTAATGTGAATATCTTGAGAATATTTTCGATTTTGCAATTTCCTTGTTGTCCAAACAACCTTGGTGTATAAATACTTGAGTTTGCATTTCTTGCAAACTTCATTCTTGTTGTTTCTGGTAGAGCCGTCTATTTGGAGAGTAAAAAACCCTAATTAGATGAAATCGCTTACGAACGCTCGTTTAAAGACTTATGTAGGATCAAAGAAGCTCTACGAGTACCATTGGTGGGAAACTAGATAATTGCATTGTTATTGTAGTTTTCGATTATTGATTTGATTGACTAACGGTTGTTGAAACTTTGATTGCACCTAGTTTGTTTATTCTTGAAAACCTTCTCTTCTAATATAAGGCTCACTTAAACTAGATCAATGTATTGACGGGATCTTTAGAACCATTTTCGGATCTAAAGACATCTTGTGATAATCCATTGTTAACAGACTCCATTCTGTGTGTGATTAATCACAAGAGGATTCAAGTGGTGTTGTGCAGGTTATTATTGAAGACAAACGAAGATTTGAAGACGACGAAGTTTTTCTTATTAGTTTTCGTATCTTGTGAATTGTGTGCATAAACCTTGATCAGATGGGATCCAACTAGAATCGTGTTTATCTTTGATAGACTTGATTGGCTAGTTGCGTGAGATCGGCATCACCTTATAGTTTCTCTTTGAGATCTATATTGATTGATTGCAAATCTAGAGTTTGATTATTTCGGTAGTCAAAGTTTAGATTGATCTAACCAGACAAAGGAGTTTATTAGTTTAAATGGAAGAGCCTTTGTTAACGACTCATAATATCTTATTACCAAGATTGAATAGAGTGGTTACCAAATAGATTTATCCTTTACTATTTGGAATACGATCAAAAGGATTGGTGATTCATGTGCGTGACTCTAGAAGTCGAAAGCGCATGGATACTGAGGAAACTAAGTATCTAGGAGTAGTCTACTTGGTCTCAACTATTCGAAGTTGGTATTAGATTTTGTATAGCGGCTTAATTCTTAGAGTATTCAAAAATGGACTAGGTCCCGGGGTTTTTCTGCATTTGCGGTTTCCCCGTTAACAAAATCTTGTTGTGTCATTTACTTTGTTTTCCGCATTATAATTGTTATTATAATTAAGTAAATTACACACGTACGTTAATCCTAGTCACTTGATATTTATCTTATAGAGTTTCGGTTTAACATCGTACCTATTATCAAGTGAACACTTTTTTGTTGTATTGTCTCGATATCGCATCCATAGACGATCACACAAAGTGTATACCATGGTTGTTGTATGTCTCGATTTTTTCCATAGACGATCACACTTTGTACCGGACTTATAGGTTGATATTTAAAAGATTGTGGTGTATTTGGGTACCCTCGTCTTTATACTAATAACAAGAGGTGCTAGCCAATGCTAGTGCTAGGAAAGGTAAGGTCGTTGGCCTTCCGCCATACATCAAAGTGGTATAGTGCTGGAATTAGGTTAATACAATGACTCTAGCATTAGGCTAGAGTCATAAAGATAATTGGCGCTGCACTAAGCTGACGTTGTGAAGAAAGTTGGTGCCATTCTTAGACTGACGCCATATATGAGTATATATGGCGCCAACATTAGGATGGCGCCGTGAAAAAAGCTGACACATGAAAGCTTATGGTCGTCACATATTATATTTTATCTTTATAATAGGAATAACACAAGCAGTACGTAATCAATCTAGATAGTCTAAGTCCTTATTAATTATGATCAATAACGAGACTTGTTCATATTGAATTCATATCTTGAAAGATGGATTACAAGTTTCATACTTGTCAGAATTCAGATCCTCTTAATTTGGATACGAGTAGATTGATCTTGGATATTAATTTGTGAGATCGTCCAAGAACTCTTCTACATAATCAAGTTCACGAACTTCTTAGTCTAGACATATTGATTTCGGAAGAGATAAGATAAAAACTTTGTGTACATATTGTTTAAGGATCTTTAATTTAGATCTATTTGTAATTGTATTAGGATTTGTCCATACAGGTTTCCAAATGAAAAAGTAGGTGGTTGATGATTTGTAGAAAGTGATAAATAGTTCGTGCAACTCAGACTTGTAAAGGTTGATTTTTATACTCAAATTCTAATATTTAAACTAGAAAACTCAAAACAAAGTTGATATCAAGATTCTAAAAAGCACTTAGGCTAAGGATTTCACCATTAACCAATTAAGTGATTCAATTTAAACAATATTCATGCAATTTTTACGTTCAAAGTGATTCTAATATATTGCATGTAGTATATTTTCGAAGTAACAATTGTAAATCTCAAGTATGGAACGTCAAAAATCTTAAAATAAGCATGATCCATCAAAATAAATCACAATCATTCAATAAAAATCAATTGTTTAATTTTTGTTCAATACAAATAATCATAAAAGAAATTGCAAAAATTAATTAAAATATAAATATACCACTTTTATTGGAACAATGGCTTCCTCCACCGCCTAAGCAAAGGGATTTAATTCCTCATATTAATCACTTGCTTAAAATACGTGTTTATAGCTCAAAAGTGTATGAAGAAGGAGAAAACTAATAACTCAGAGCAACGTTGTATAGGCGTTACAGATTAATTGTTACAGAGAAAATAAGCATTGCGATGGACTGTCATAGTCACTGTTGAATAACGATGGTTCTCTGCAGTCAAATGTTATTCGAGTTCTTTTTCTTCAGTAGAAACAGCAATTCTCTGAAACTTGATTTATTTCGCTCTGTTCTCCTTATAAACTCCCCCAAAACTTCTGTAAATCGTATAAACTTATCTGGGACTTGACGACTCCTTATATACACCACAAAATCCTAGAAACCTCGATTAATTCTATGCTTTTCTTTCCGTGCAAGTCACGGAAATAATCTTTTTTCCTAATCTGTTTATGTGTATATGGGCTCTCCAAATCCTTACAGACTCTTGGTTAGATATAGAAGAGTCATAGGAAATTTTATCTTCCATCGAGTCTCACGGAAATTCTAAAAACAAACCAAATAAAATCACGTGAAAGTCTCCTCCTCTGTTTTGCTTCAAATCCATAATCTAGCCCAAGTTAATCCAATCAAACACCCATAGCAAGTCCATCCCAATCGAAATCAGCGATTGAATCTCCCCCAAACAATCCCAAAAATCCAACCCTAATTCTGCCAATTTGAAAATGAACTTCCCTCAAATTTTCTGAATTTGAATTTGAGAAGAAAGTGAAGTCCCCTAACCTCCGATGGGATCCATTTAGCACATTCCTGGGGTAGTCTTTAGTAATGTTTCGGGTGCTTTTATCACTTTTTCGAGCCAATTTTTCTTAAATGTTTGTATCCCAAAAACACCTACGCACATAAAACACCACAATAAGTACAAATTTGAGCACTAACAATAAAACACCAAAAGCCACTATTCCTATGGTTGTTGATCCAACAACAAAAGGTGTTGAGAATTCTTATCCTATGGAGAAGGATTCACTTTTTAAGAAAAAAAGGAAGAACGTCAAGAAACCTAGAGCTAAGTGCTCAAATCAATAGAGGTTCACTAATATTCTTGAAGAGCTTGAGAAGACCAAGATGGAAGTGCAGGGTCTCAAGGACATTCTGCATAAATCTCTCGAGATTCAAGAAGCACTCGTTAAACAATAGCCGAGCAGGTTTGAAGGAGTTAATACTCTGATTCATGAACCTTATGTTCCATTGTCAAATAATGAAGAAGAAGCCTTCTTCGAAGATGCTATTACTATTTAACTCCTTGTAGGAATTTTATTCTTATTGTTTTAAGGAGGAACACTAGCTTTTGGAGTAGTTTTTATGTGTAACATTAGCTTTTCCAAATACTATCATCTTCCATGTTTAAAGTTTATTTAATTAAATTTTATTTTGGAAGATGACTTGCAATACCTAACGTTATTTTGTGAGATTTGTTCTCTGCTATCATATTCTGGTGATTAGAACATATATCTCATATTTTTTCATAGGTTAAGCTCTTAAATCTTGCAAAAGAGGAGTAAATTATTTTGATAATAACAGTTTTGATCTCTCCACGATTACACTTTTGTGAATAAAATGCTACAGGATTCTGTAAGATGTTGTCTAGGGATCGGCTTACTTCCTTGATTGCGTCACCGCCAGGGAATAAGTAGTAAATTTTAATCTCTACGTTCATACATGGCTAGAGAAGTTATAATTCTTATGTCGAGTCATATCACAATAATTGTACTCTTGTTCGCAACTGGCGTAGAGAATATTTTTTGTCGATGATTATTTTTCTCACGAAAATCTTGTATCTTAGTGCCTATAACATTAAGATAGATATTTTTAACTTCTTTGTTTGTAACTGGCGAGAAGAGAGAAAAATATTGAGATACTTATTTAATTTGTTCGTAACTGGCGAGTAAATTTGTATGTACAAGGAAAATCCTTCTCTTGTGATTAGAGTTAAGGTCGCTCATGTTGTTCTTTCGGGAATGACATCTAATGGGGGAGAGTTCTTTTGAACTTGTGCTTAATGGTAATATCTTTGTGGGGAGAGCGGATGCGGAATTGTAGGAGATTTTTGTACCTTTGTATCTCCTTGACGCGAACCGAGTTTACTTTGTGAAATCGTCTAAACTTAATATTGGTATGTGTTCTCTAGTCTTGAATACTCTTTTGATTAATTCATCTTGATCCCGATTTTTCACCTTTGCCAATTTAGTTGACAAAAATGGGGAGAATTATTAAGTAGTATCTTACTACATTACAGATAGGTTAACGTAGGAACAACAAATTAATTAAGAAATTTCCCACTAATTAACTAGTAATATAGCGGTAGTAAGGATTGTTCTCACAGAGAGCTGTGTAATTTATAGGTTATTTGGATTAGCCAATTAAAATATAGTAAATACAAAAAGGGGGGATTGGATTGATTGATTAAAGTAATATATAAAAAGAAATATATGATTACGGAATCCTTCGCCGTTACCAAACATTAACTCAATCAACATACTTGTTTACCTTTTGTTAGACATATATCACCAACCGTAGAATAGCAGGTACACTTAGCTATCCCCAGAACTCCTTGTATCACCGGATAACAGGTACGCTTAGTTATAAGATTCTATCCAACTGAACCACCTTGTGGTACACTTACAAGATGTAATTCAATCGAACGCATTAGGTTTTGTGAATTTAGGTTGATCCGCGTAGTTAAATTCAGTACGCTTGGTTCATTTGCTAATGTTATCTTCACACGCGATTGCTCCACAGAATCCCTTTGCAAGGTCTCACGTTTTCTACTTATGTAGAAGATGTTTGACAATTACAGATCACTCAATTCTCTACTAGCATTAGATTGATCAATAAATTAATTTGGTTGCGAACCCAAACAATATAGAAATAAATCATAAATATTGGATATAGTGAAGACAAACGATAAGATTATTAAAACTCCAAATAAACTTGTATAACTAACAAAGCTTCTTGTTTAGAACATTGAATTCATTCATAATCGACAAAAGATTAGCTACTCATGATACAAAGAAAGAAGAATATATCTTATGGTTTTCCCCTAAAGAGGTAAACCCTAGAATAAAGATGTAAAACCTAATCTCTCGTCTATCTTTCGATGTTGAAACCCTCTTCCAAAACATGTTCGGAAACTATTGAGAAGTCTCCATAAATACCCCTAAGAATATTAGGGTTTGGGAATACTTCGGAACTAAGAAATCCAATTTTGGCAAGTATTTTCATCACTTCTTTGAGGTAGGGATCGGTCATACCCTATTCCCCGACGTAGATAGGGATTGGTCCCTACTTAATCCCAAAATGTTTTGCCATAACTTTTGCATACGAACTCGGAATGACCTCATTCTTTTTGAGTTCTTTTCTCCTCTTCATCAAGAATACATGGCACAGTTTGGATAACTTTGCCTATGTAAGTGGCGGTTCAGATTTGTCATCATAAGAGATAAATCTAGGAATGTAATTGTTTGTCTCATAAGTGATGGTTGTGATATAGGTTAGAAATGCATCTAACGGACAAAATTTATCATGTCATTAAGGTTCCATAATTCTTCATAATAAATACTCTATTAATTTTCCATGATAATATTTTATTAAATGTCAAATTAAAAATGATAATATATAAATTATTCTACTAATCATGATAATAAATATATTTTTATTAGCTAATATTTAGGATTAGAATGGTATTGCTGTGAGCTTTACAAAAGTGCTTTTCCGATGTACATTACTGTGACGAGCTATGTAAAAAAAGCAATTGAATGGTTGCCGATGTACGTTACTGTGCCGAGTTCTGTAAAAAAAACAATTGAATGGTTGCAAATTATAAACTAAAGTTAAAACTATTTTTAAAAAGCAATCAAATTGTGCCTGGAAAAATATCAGGTTCAACTATAGTTAGTGAGAAAATGACAAAAGCAGACATATCTCTGAAAATTGTTTATTTTGTTTTATTGTGCTAAAAATAAATTAATTTTTCTATTATTAGAGTACATATATATGTAATATTAAATTTACTAATTAGTATTGTTACTAAAGTTACAAACTAATTGATATTAGGAAGGATAATTGTTATTACTAAATATTTAACTACCGATTAGAGTTTGACGAAAAATTGATGTAATTGGAAAATGATTTGAACAAATTAAGCATTTTTCTTAACCACTTTTTAAAAATCAATAATTGATTAATATTTATTGTTGATAAATTAAAGTTATGCAACCCGAAAGATCAAAATATCGGGTTGCATAACCGTGGAAAACTTACATCAAAATGTAGTTTGAAAATAAAAATAATTATCTTCAAAGAATAAAATATAACAAATAAAAATTGGTGATATATAGATTCAAGGATAATTTTTGTCAGTTATAAAAAAAAACATGGGATAATTTTTGGTGAAAAAGGTGAACTATAGCATTTTCTTTTGAAGCTTTTAAAAGCTTATTTTCCCCCACTTTTAAAATTGACAAAATTTTGCAAGTGTTTTGCATAAAAAACACTTTATGAAATCTTTACCAAACACTAGGATGAAAAAATATTGTTATAAATATGTTTTCAAAATACTTTTTTTTTTGAAAGAAAAAAAGCAGTACCAAACTTAGTTAGATTGGCTAACAATTATATAAGTGGAGCATAGTGACGGTGGCAAGTATTGGTGCCCAGTGAGTAATTTCGCATCGTCTCACGTATTTCTTGATAAATGGTTTAACGTTATTTTTATTCAATGATGATGAGTAACAGAGTTTATTGTTAGTAGAGCGTATTGTTATTAGGTTAAGTACTTAACGATTTGACTTACTAACTAATCATGGTTTTATTAGTTTTATGTAATGAATAACCTCACATTTGTAAGCGTAATGTCGTAGAATGTAATGGCCTGACCCTCTATCGATAATTTCCTCACTTAGCCACTACGATCATCTAACAGTATGGAGTTTTCAATGTTCACCGCTGCAGTCATCCAGCAGCAGCTTCTCAGGAGATCACCCATCTCAGGATTACTATAGATATTTTTCGCCAATTATGAAGTCAATTATACTGAAAAGGTCTCAGTGTTAGGAAAGGACAAACCATTACCTATATTCCATTTGACGAATTCTACCCGTCGAGTCGGAGTACTATAATACCACCAACTTAATTTGGAACCGTCCTCGGCTTCGGAGTATGTTCAATCCTAGACTCTGGCATTTTTTCTCGCTCATGAGACCCTTTCCCGACACAATCCGTCAAGCATACTCTTTCACCCTTGATAGGTAACCCGTGGTCGACTCTAATACCATTTGTAAGGACCTGATCCTCCGCCAATACTGTCCCCACTTAGTCACTGCGGTTGTCCGATAGTGTGGGATTTTCATCTGACACTGATGCGGTCATTAATCAGCAGTTTTCTTGGAGGTAGCCCATCCTTAGATTACTCTCGCCCGAGAATGCATAAATACAGTGCTTTTTACCAACTCTGGATCCATCTATGTTGAAAAGGCCACAATGTTACGAAAGGACAAGTCATTACCTATATTCCATTCGGTAAACTCTTTCTGCTGAATTGAATTATGTACATAATATATTTTATAATTTTGAAAAACTAGAACTACATCATATGTGAGTAAATGGTTGCCATCGGAAATGACTTAACATTTTAAAATATTATAGCTTAAGTGAATGAATTAGCTTTTCATTATGTCATTGAAATAGTAAGAACATACAAAACGATATGTATTGTTGAGTCAATTCTGGTTTTACTATTTTTAGACTATTCTTAAAGGAGGGAAAAGCAATAAGAATCCGAACACTGTTAATATCTACACAATTTTTCTTGAGACGAATGAGTTTAGGTGTTGTAATTTTGTTACAGCTTACATAGTTTAATTTTTTGGTTCCGCTCGGTTGTTGGAGTATGTGGCGCGATAAACCACATGTGTATAGCTAGGGATAGTCCCTCATGGAATAAAAAGGAATACATGTGGAGGTTAATAAGCTTGGGCATCCCCATACATAGCACTGATGAATTTTAGTTAAAAACCCCACACCTCTTATCCCAATGTGGTCAAGTTGGGTTCGAGGTTATGTGGTCGGGCCCTGAGTAGTGTCTGATGGTCCTTGAAGATCCTAACAATTGGTATCAGAGCCCATGGTTGGGGCGACTGTCCGAACGTAGAAGTGGTTGTGGATGTCACACGATTTAGGGTGCAAGTGGAGTCAGACCCAAGGTGGAGCATGCAAGGCCCAAAGTTGAATTGGCGCTCAAGGTGGAGTTAGTGTCTCACCCATTAACTCAGGTGGAGCAGGGTTTTAGATCGGCATGGCAATGCTCAAGGTTGAACCGGCGCTCAAGGTGGAGTTAGTGTCTCACACAATAACTCTCAAGTGGATCAGGGTTCTAGGTGGGCAAGGAAATGCTCAAGGTGGAGTTAGTGCTTACTTTTTCATTAACTCAACGTGGAGTAGATAGGATTCCAAGGCACATAATGTTAATAATCATGATCGATGGGTAGCATATACAGATAGTAGTCATATGGTGTGAAGTCTGATTGGACTGGTGAAGTGGTTTAATCTCGCCAACGTGGAGATTGTTGGCGTATGTGGCGCGATAAACCACATATGTATAGCTAGGGATAGTCCCACATGGAAGAAAGAGGAGTACATGTGGAGCTTAATAAGCTTGGGCATCTTCTTACGTAGCACCGAGGCCTTTTAGATTAAAACCGCACACCTCTTATCCCAAGGTGGTCAAGTAGGGACATCATCGGTGCTATGTGGTCGGGTCCATAGTAGGTTTCTATGGTCCATGAAGATCCTAACATCGTTCACTGAAATAAGGAAGATGCAGAAAGGTAATACCATTTCAAAGGATCGATAAGATATCTTTGTAAACTAAAAAAAATATCAAATAATGTTTTTTTTTTTTTGGGGGGGGGGGGGGATATGTAAAAATTAATTCCGATATTATTTCATGGCTGGCTTGTGGTTACAACTCGAGAAATGAGAGGGATAGTATGGGAGAATGTCAAGGAGGAAAATGCCAGAAATGATTTGTGGAGTGAAGAATAAAAATATCTATCGGGTTTTCCTTTACTTTTGTAACGATAAGAAGGGTAAACTTGATATTAATGAATATAATATTTTATATTCATATGTCGTAAAATGCATAACTAAATAAAAAATATGCCCGTGCCGTGACGGCACGGGTTAAGCCCTAGTTCTCTATAACATAGAGTTCAATACTCCTGAATTTGGTCGAGTTCCTCCTTCTCCTTAGTCCACGCTCACATCTACATCCGTTTTAGCACTCTTCACTCATCTATAATGGTGTACGGACGATAACAATAACGTCGGGCTGACGATGTTAAATCAAGCGCTACATGGGAGGCAACCCATTAATTATGTATCTATATCCCTTTTTTTAATTTGTTTTTATAGTTTTCATATCATTTGTTGCATTCCCATCTTAAATTTTACAAAGTCCTATATCTATAATGAAAGTTTAGATGAAAACTATTTTCGACAAAAAAAATCTGACTGCGCACTTATTGCAGAAACAACTCTCGAGACTTCATTTGGAGTCTGATTTGAGTGGTTGACCCAAAATTTTAAAGAGGACAGACTCACCTTTCTTTTTCAGAAAGAAAATATAAATTCGGAGTCTGTTAAGTTGGACCGATAGGCCTGGACATCTGAGTTTCGGTATTTTTCCAGAACTTTTTTAGACTGCGCGTCTGTCAGCCCAGAGGCCATAACTGCCAGACCATTTATCGAAACACTGTGCCCTTTTGACATGTCATATAAAAGACGTAGGCGAACAACTTTTGTTAATGAAGTTTTACCTAATTACTTATCGAATCGCACAATTTTCGAAGTTTTTCCAGGATGTTATGGCAGAAATCAGAAATTTCGGTTTTTGAACATTGAGGACAATGTAGAGTTTAAGTATGGGGGAGTAGTTAAGCATGTTTGGGTAGTATATTAGTATCAGTATTCACTTTTGAAGGATTATATTAGTATATTTATATACTTTACAAAAAATAAATAAATGATTTCTCTGCTATTTGAAACTTCATCTTTTTGTGTTTTTGAGCTACCTCGGATGACACCAAATCTGCCTTCCAGGTGGATGATTTCGATTCTTTTGGCTATATAATTTGTTTTCTTATCATATTCGAGAAAAAATTGATCGAATTTATTCATATGCAAAACTCAGTTGCTAGAAATAGCATGATAGTGTGGTTTAAAACATAAATACAAGAACTTGTGCATGCATTACTCGTGAGTCGTAATCTATCAATACTGAATCACTTTCTTTTTATCTTTTGCAGCTATATGTTTCTCTAAGTGATTTGGTAGGACCCTAGTATTGCTTTGATTTTGTCGCGAGGATGAATCATTGGTTGAGATAGAAGCCCCAAAGACAATGAGAACCGATCAAAGTGATTGGTTTTTTATGCAATAATTTGCAATTGTCTTGTACACTCAAATAAGTGAGCCAATACATAAAAATCAGGTTTGCTTATTACCATGTTACTATTATTTATAGCAAATCCAAAATATTTGATGTGGTATTCGACACTTTGATAGTAATACATGTGTGTTCTCCCTGCCTCCTTCGCCTAAACAAGCATGGAATGCAGGATCCATGGGAACTATCATGTAATTTATTGATAAGAAGCATGCGCTTAGATTCACAAAATCTAATCATGTTGTCGATAAATTGATTGAAACCACATCAGTATTATATAAAATCCAAGAGATTTGATGTGGGCATTGACACGTGCGTGGCAATATGTGTATTTGTTCTCCCTGTCTCCGTCGCTTAAACAAGCGGGGAACGCAGAATCCATGGGAGCTAGCTTGGATCCAAAAGATATGATCATGTTGTCGATGAATGGGAGGTGCTCTCAACTATTGAGATATATATAAATAAACCTGTGATAATTCATGCAAATATTATGGGTAACATCTTTCACCTTAGTCAACATCTGCAGACTTTACTTTTCCATCCATTCTCTTATCTATCCATGTGATTCAAGTTTCATATACATTTTATGTGTATTTTCTGAACAGATACGTGAGTATTGTGCATAATGTTGAAAAACATTCCAAAAAGTATATATCGATGACTGAGTAAAGTTTGCTTATTTTTATGAATGTCACACGCAAAAAATTGCTTATGTGTGATGATTGCAATTCATGTGGGGTATTGATAGCTAAAGAACATTTATAGGCTAATTATTTAGCTTGCTCAGTGTCGATCCTTAACTGTTCTTTTGTGGCTAGAAACTGGAGTAGGTTTTCTGGGTATACCTCTTTAAACCCTCACGAGACTACAACTCGTCTACTAGGGTCACCTAGGGGTTTAAAGTCTTGTTGCACATACTAAGTAAAACCGTGATTCCAGTGAAAGTCAATTAAGATTTAGTTTAGGTTGGGTAGTTTGCTCGAGGACTAGCAAAAGCTAAGTGTGGGGGAATTTGATAAGTGCATAATTTACTATACTTTTGTTATCAATTCCATGCTTGTATTTGCTATATTTCTTTCATATTATCTTGTGTCACTCTTGTTTTCTTTTGTTTGTCTTATTTAGGTAGAATTATCCAAAATAAGCGAAAGAGTGCTAAAACGGATGTAGAAGTGAGCCCGGACTAAGGAGCAGGAGGAACTCGACCAAATTCAGGAGTATTCAACTCTATATTGTAGAGAATGAAGAGGCGAAGAGAACGCAAAATGAATGAGGTTATTCCGAGTTCGTACGCAAAAGTCATGGGCAAAATAGTTTAGGATCAAGTAGGGACCAATACCTATCTACGTCGGGGAATAGGGTAAAGACCGATCCCTACCTCAAAGAAGTGACAAAAATACTTTCCAAAATTGGATTTCTTAGTTCCGAAGTACTCCCAAGCCCTAATATTTTTAGGGATATTTATGGAGACCTCTCAATAGTTTCCGAACAAGTTTTGGAAGAGGGTTTCAACACCGAAAGATAGAAGATAGGTTAGATTTTACATCTTTATTCTAGGGTTTACCCTTTAAAGGGAAACCATGAGATATCTTGTTCTTCTTCTTCTTCTTCTTTCTTTGTATCATGAGTAGCTAATCTTTTGTTGATTATGTATGAATTCAATGTTCTAAACAAGAAGCTTTGTTAGTTATACAAGTTTATTTGGAGTTTAATCATCTTATCGTTTGTCTTCACCATATCCAATATTTATGATTGATTTCTATATTGTTTGGGTGCACAACAAAATTAATCTATTGATCAATCTAATGCTAGTAGAGAGTTGAGTGATCTATAATTGTCAAGCATCTCCTACACAAGTAGAAAACATGGGATCTTGCAGAGGGATTCCGTGGAGCAATCTCCAGTTTCAATCTAATGAAGAGGCGATAAATGTTATTGTTATCATCAATTTTAATGCAGAAAAGAAATAAGACAGACACCAGAGGTTTTTGTTGATGAGGAAAACTACAATCTTGTAGAAAAACCCTGATACCTAGTCCATATTGAACATACACTGATTTAAGTTGTTACACCAATTACCTACTACCGGATTCGGATTAGATGTAGGTTGGGTTTGGTAATGCTTCTTTTTCTCCAAAAGCACTTTCAAAACCTATATATCTTAATAATTTTTAAAATTAGTGTTTGGTAAAAAAAAAATTTAAAGTGATTTTTATCAAAAACACTTCACAAATTCCTCAACTTTTAAAAGCTGGGGAGGAGGAGCTTTTAAAAGCTACGAAAGCATAAGCTTTGGCCCCACCTAAATTTATGTTTGATTTATCTTTTTTATCCCTATTTTATTTTATAAATGACAAAAGTTACCCTTAAATTTATGTACAATCAATTTTTTATTTTTTATGTTTTATTCTTTAAATATTATTATTATTATTTACTTTCAAATTATTTTATATACCATTTCAATAATAAAAACCAGAATTTGATCATCCTTTTTCACCGCGTTTTTTACCAGATCTTCATTGTACTCTCCCTTCTCACTGTTTTTGTTGTTCTTGCAATCAGTAATGCACTTAAAGAGCCATAGTTTTTCACCAGTTCGAGATCCTGTTTCAGTTTTCAATGGTTACAGTTTCATATTTTCTGGAAAACTATGCCTGGAACGAGAAGAAGAAGATCTTCTACTTCTCGATCCTTAGTTCCCCATGAACCAGATACCGATGCTCTGCCCCAATCTCCACCACCTTCCCAGGACCCTTCCATCTCATCTTCACAAGGGGATAAACTCCACTGCCCTTTTAAAACTACGATGGATGTCAGGATGGTGTCAATGGAAGAGGCTACGCTAAAAGCGCGCTTTACTGACATGTATCTGACAGACACTTCCCAACGGATAGAGACAAAGAGTTATGCAGAGGGAGGATACGAAACAATGTTGATTGTTTTGTTGCTTGGGAGAGGGTTCTAGCCGACATGCAGATGTGGTTGTGCATTAAATGCTTACACATTCATGCTTGGAAGAAACCCTGCACATCTAAATCTCATGCTTCTGAAGTCATTGCTGGCCCTCTCAATGGCTCTACTGCAGACTTTCTCATCTATGGATTTATAAAACCTCAAGGCAGTGTTGGTGCTTCCTCATCTGGTAATCACCCTTCTCCTGTTGTTGCCGATGAAGTATTCAATCTCGCGGCTGAGGTGCTTGATAAGATTTTTCAACGAAGAATCACAACAATTGTAAGTATCCCACCACCGTGTAGGTTACAATTTGCTCGTGCCCTTAAATCTACCATAGATGATGTTATTACCAAACCCATGAATTTGGAAGTCTGGTTGAAGCTTAGCCTCCTACCAGCCTGCACCCTGAACCTTTATGTGCCAAAGTGTTCTGCTGAAGAGCGATCTGGCATACGTAAGAAACTGCAGATTGCAGCCATTAATAGTCAGATGGAATGATTCACATGGATGTTATTATTTGACCCAACAATTACTTGATCTTTCCAAGCCAACACACATACCAAAGTCATCTAGTAAGAAGAAGAAGAAGGACACCAACATTGAGGCTTGCAGGCGCAAAATAAGTTATGGTCATTATTCTGCAGCCATACGTATTCTCCAATCCAATGGAGTTGCACCTTTCACCCCTGATACATTGCATGAGTTGCAACTTAAACATCCATATGCGAGACCTCCGGTGATTCCTACATAGTGTATTTCAGTAGGTGCACTATCTGTTGAAGCATTATCTGTTTTGTCGTATATTAAAATCTTCCCTAAAGGCACCTCCTATGGAAGCGATGGCCTCAAAGCGCAACGCTTGCTCGATGCCATGAGCGGTCCTGCTGCTGCTATTGCAGATGAATTGTCATAATCCATCGCTAATATTGTCAAGTTTGTGGAAGGACGGTAAATGCCCTGCTGTGCTTGGAGAATACGTTGCGAGTGCGCCTCTAGCACCTCTGATTAAACCTGGTGGTGGCTTAAGGGCTATAGCTGTAGGGACCATTTGGCGTAGGTTGTGCTAAAAACATACATCCTCTGCAGTTTGTAAGGATATGACAGCCTATTTAGGCACCTTTAAATTTGGCGTTGGCATTCCAAGTTGAGGGGAAGGAATTATGCATGCGGCTAATAAGTTGTTGGAGAAAGGTAATGATTCTAGTATGACAATGCTATTGATTGATTTCTCCAATGCCTTCAACATGGTCGACAGATCAACTTTGATTAGGGAAGTAAAAGCTCACTGCCCCAGCCTATCAAAGTGGGTTGAATTTTGTTATTCATCCCCTGCTAAGCTTTATTACAATGACTCTGTACTTTCCTCAGCACAAGGGGTCCAACAGGGTGACCCCCTTGGTCCTCTATTGTTTGCTCTAGCATTACAGCCCATCGCAAAATTGATTGCTTATCAATGTTCTCTTGCTTTTCACGCCTGGTACTTGGACGACGGAACTATTGCAGGAGACACCTTAGAGGTCTATAAAGCACTGAAGATATTACAAGCAGAAGGACCGCGTAGAGGCTTGCACCTGAACTTATCCAAAACTGAACTTTTCAGACGATGCTGACGTCTTTTGTGACACCGATTAGTAAACATACTTTAGGCGTGAAACTGTTAGGAGGCCCTGTTAGCCTTGACCTACAGTTTTGCGAGACATGGTTCAGGGCAGAGTAGATAAAACGGTATAGTTAATGACCAAAATCCAGAAACTGCATGATCCGCAAGCTGAGTTGCTGTTGTTACGTAATTGTTGTGGTGTATCAAAACTATATTTTACTTTGCACACTACATGTACCCAAGCCTTACATCCTGCAGCTTCCAACTTTGACATGCACCTCATGCAATACCCTACGTAAGATAATTATTGGGGACGGTCCAGGTTTCGGCCTTGTGCAACAACGTATTGCAACTCTGCCCATCAAACTAGGTGGCCTTGGCATACTTACAAATGATTGATGATGGTGCTTACTGCTATCTCGCATCATGTTTCTAGACCCGACATCTCTAAAACACCATCTTATCATGCCCTATTATATTGGATTCTTACACCAACTACCAACTTGTCGTGCTAGCCTACACACATGCATGTGGATTCTCTCCTTCCGACTTCAACATCGACGACGCTGCCCCCCCAGTTCATGCAAAAACTGGCAGCAAAATACTTTGGTGTTGTTTCGGAAAACTTACCCACATACTTTTCTTTATCAGAGCGTGACTAATTCTTATGGCAAAGCAACAGGATTCCCCGTGCTATGAACTTTCTCAAGGAAATTCCGATTAGTGGGCTTGGCCAAGCTGTTGGGCCTAGGCAATTTCGTGTTGTACTCCAATATCGCCTCGGCATACCCTTCTTCAACAATGACAGCCTATGCTCCAGCTGCAATAAACCGATGGATGCCTTTGGCGACCACGCTTTACACTACGCCAAGGATGTGGGGATTAAATACAGGCACGACCTTGCGAGAGATGTTTTGTCTGATATGTGTTACAAAGCTGGGGTACCTGCCAAAAAAGAAGCCTCCTTAGGACTTCGATCTAACTCGGCCAAGGATCTTAAGCCAACAGATATTCTTGTACTCAATTGGGTAGGTGGGAAGGATGTTTGCTTCGATGTCACGGGTGTCTCTCCCTTCACAAGTGCTAGTACTCACAGCTTTACGCCTGGACATGCAATTTCCTTGGCAATTACCCACAAACGCAACAAATACCTTGACAAGTGTTCCACACAGGGATATGGTTTTGGTGTGCTCGCATTTTCTATTCTAGGGGAATTAGGTGATGACACAATTGCTTTTATGAAAAGATTAAAGGACTGCCTCATCAGCTGTGATGCGAATCATAAGATCGGCGGTGCTCTTTTTCATAGATTATGTATTATTATTCAAAAAGGGGTTGGTGCCCAGCTTGTTGCTAGGCTTCCTACCACCGACTTGTAAAAGACCTCTTGTTTTCTTTTCAATAAAATGCCTCTCTTGGCCATTATTTAATATTAAATAATTACTTAATTAATTTTTGTTTGACTACTTGTTTGAAAATTATATATATATATTAAATAATAGTGGTTAAGTAAAATAATTTTTTTTAACAATCATAATAATAGTAAAAATTAGTGAATTTAATATTATATATATTTATATTAAAAAAAAAGGACACCCCAAGGGTATATTATTAAGAATCAAAATCAAAATCAACGTTACAAGAGATGGTGGGCAGCCTAGCAATAAGTTGGGCGCGTACACCTTTTTGAATAACAACCCCTAGCCTATGAAAAAGAGAATTGCCTATCTTGAAATTAGCATCATGTCTTGCCATGCAATTCCTTAATCTCTTCAGAAACGTTATAAAATCTGTACCAAGCTCACCAAAGGTGGAAAAGGCCAACACAACAAATCCATAACCAAGTGAAGTGCACTTATCTAAGTATTTGTTATTCTTACGAGTGATAGCTGCAGAGATAGCATGGCCCGGTGTAAAATTACGATTCCTAGCATTGGTGATTGGTGAGACGCCCGTGACATCCATACAAACATCTTTACCATCCTCCCAATCGTAAACCATGATATTAGCTGGCCTAAGATCTATGTTGTCGTTGGAAAGAATGCCCAAAGGAACCTCCTTTCTAGTCGCGACACCTGCCTTGTAACACATATAAGCCAAGATATCTTTGACCAAATCATGTCGAAATTTAAGCCCCACCTCACTGGCACAGTGAATGGCATGGCCACCAAAGATGTCCATAGGCTTGCCACAACAAGAACACTTACTATCTTCCGCAAAAAGGGGTATGGCTAAACGGTATTGTAGGATAGAGCTGAACTGCCTAGGCGTAACTGCTTGGTCAAGCCCAGGTATAACTGCTTTTTTCTCAAATACAATATATTGAAATCCAATAAATTGAATAAAACTATTTTCAGAGATATGTCTGTATTTGTCATTTGCTACAACAACAGTAGTTAAATTTGATATTTTACCAACACTTTGATTGTTTTTTTAATCAGTTCTAACTTTAACTAATATTTTACAAAACGTCTAACTGCTTTTTTCTCACAGCACAGCACAACAACGCATAGTAGAAAAGTGCTTTTACAAAAGCCGCAACAATACCAAACTAAGTTGTAATACCTTCTTCAGTTGTATTCGTGCACCTGTAAAACTCCTAGAAGAATACCGATTCTCTTTAAGAATTGCTCTTGTAAATCTTCTGGCAGAATGTCAATTCTCTTAAGAAGATGCTGGAAAATCTTCTAGCAGAACGTTTATTCTCTTTAAAAGATGCTCCTCAACAATTAGGGTTTACCATTCCGCAACCTAATTGATTCTTCCTCACCTAGAAAAATCTAGAGATATCTTGATCTATCAAATCTCGGGTTTATAAAAAAATACCTAGAATCAGGTTCCGTAACTATCAAAGAAGGTAGCTTACATGTGCTTTACGATCCCCAAGTAAAGTCTTTTGAAATCTCACTCTTGTTCGTGAAGAACAAAGAAATGGAAAATAACCTTATGCAACACACGCACAATTTTCAAAAGGATGGTTTGTGTGGTTATATGAAACCTCTATTATAGTGAATGATCAAGGTTAGGATGCTTGGAAACAAAGCTACCTTGTCTAGGAAAGGAATACACCGAGTATTTGACTAACAAAGGCCTTTAGTCACGTACTCACGGTTTTAGTTCGCGAACTGTTGCAAAAAGTTCGTGTACAATTTCCTATTCACGAAATCAACTTTAGCCACACATATAAGTGTTGCTTTAATAAATCACTCATAACTTTTTCGTTATAACTCGAATTGAGTGATTCTTGGCTCGATGGGTTTGTGTTTTCATTCACCACAACATAAAGACCTTTCTAGGGACAAAGGTCATTCTCAAAAAAGTCTTGGGCTCAAATATCCTCGAGTATATACGTAAATATATATATTTATCGTCATAGGAATGGGTTCCATAGAGTGAGCACTTGTTTCGACAGATAGAGAGGTATAGTATACAAAAGAATCAAGTGTTTGTTATTAACCTTTAATGAGGACCTCCAATATGTCTTCGTCTAGTCTACAATATCCATTCTTCAAGCACAGATTTGATTCCATACTCTGCTACTTAAACCTAATATAGTCTGAAACTGACTTTGCTGACTAAATCAAGAATACGTTTTGGCATCTAAATATGATAACCGACTTGACATACCAATGCCAGTTGGTACAACCAAGCAATGCTTTAATACTAAGAAGTCTAGAAATGTTAAGACAAACTCGTGTTACTTGGAAGAACTTGAAGACATATTGGCATCAACAAACACATCAACCTTCTGTTCGAGGTTAGTAACACAAGAGTTAACTTGTTTCCATTTCTATCTACGTTTTCAAGTCGTTTATATTGAAAACATAACATGCGAAGATATATATTTATATATATATATATATGAATCTCTAATATTAGAGACTTGATCATTTTATTATGATCAAAGTGTCAAGGAAGAATATACAAGTTGTATCATAATTTTGGTATATTGAATAACGAAGTATAGCGTGTATCTTTTGAACTTCGCAATTTCGACATAGACTGTATTTTTGTAAATTGTTACTAGATTGTGTAATGAACTTTAGGTTGATTCCAAGGAAGTAAACTTGCGAAACTTGTTTCGGAGTTGAAAGGAATCAATGAGATTGGTGGTCCAATTCCTATCGGGGATTTATAATAGGATCGAAGCCTATTAGGGATCTTTAGCAGGACCGATCCCTGCCTTAGGGATCTATAGCAAGACAGATCCATATTGGGGATCTCTTACGGACTGGTCCCAATAACAATTTCGTATCTCCGGTTTTCATATACACTTTAGGGTTTGTGTGAATATCGGAATATCAGTTGCTATTTAGGAAAGTTCAAGATGCCGACATAATGGGTAATTTGAACACATGCTAAAATCTTATCTTTCATTGTTCACATTCCTTGATACTCAAGCTAAGATCCCAAACTGAAATATTTGAGAATCTTTTAATTAGGGTTTTCGAATTTATATGTTTTATTTTCCCAATTAAGTAAAACATATCTTTAATTGGAAGATATATTAGTAAAGTATACTTGTATTCTAGCTAATATTGAGTTGTCATCCATGAGGGATTTCGGTATATTAGTTGGATACTAGCTAGAATTGGACAAAACCGAAAATTGGTGTTTATTGCATATCTTTTGATATGTTCGGTTATGAAAAATCCTTGATGTCCAATCTACCTTAGTCTATAAATAGTGAAGTTTGTTTTTCTTACAAACTGATCCTGACTCTCGTACTTCATTTTGTAGTAAGAGTGGTGGTCGACTAATAATATTATTTGTAATACTATTCCGGAGAGGAGAGTAACCGAATTATGTGAAATCTCTTACGTCCCCTAGTTTAAAGTCTTCTGTGAGATCAAGAAGCTCTAGAAGTACCGTTGGTGGGAAACTAGAATCGTATTGTTATTTTAGTTTTCGATTATTGATTTGATTGACTAACGGTGGTTGAACCTTGATTTCACCTAGCTTGATTATTCTTGAAATCCTTCTCTTCTAACATAAGGTCACCCAAACTAGATTAAGGATCGACAAAGTTCAGATCTGTCTTTAGATCTGACGACAGGCTTGTGATCATCCATTGTTAACAGACTCCATTCTGTGCGTGATCCATCACAAGGGAGTCAAGTTATTTACGCAGGTATATTGAAGATTGAAGATATGAAGATAAGGAGATTTCTTATTGGTTTGTGATCTTTGTGATTTACTTCGTGTACACACTTGATTGCTTGGGGCCCGACATAACTTTATTTATCTTTGATAGACATCTTATAACTTGTTGTATAGATCAGCGATCTATCATTTGGTGGTTCTCTTCAGGATCCGAATCTGATAGGTTGTGAACCTAGATCTGATTATCTTGATAATCTTGATATTGGTTGATCTAAGTCGAACAAAGGAGTTTATATTATTTAAATCAAAGAGCTTTTGTTTAACTCGTTTGATTTAGTTCTTGAGATTTATAGCGGTTACAGAATACATATTAGTCCTTTAGTGTTTCGAAATACGATCCAGGGGAGTTGAGTGCAAGAATTCTTCACAGCAGGTGAAGCAACTTAAGATAATGGACTCTATCTTATGATTCACATACGTTGGCCAGATTGGTTGTATGTACAGGGATACTGAAGGAACTAGGTAACTTGGAGTTAGTTTACTTGGTCTCAAATATACGAAGTTGGTAGTAGTCTTTGTACAACGGCTTAATTCTGAGAGTATTCAAAACTGGACTAGGTCCCAGGGTTTTTCTGCATTTGTGGTTTCCTCGTTAACAAAATCTTGTTGTGTGCTTTTACTTTACTTTACTTTCCGCATTATAATTATTGTTTTAGTTATAATAAAATAATTGCACTTGTACGTTAATCAAACACTCGGGTTTGATCCCTATCGTTAGGTTCAGTTTTGATACCTATTCTATATACCAAGTGTACACCTTGTGAGTGCTATCTTCTTGATAGTCTTTGTCTATATTAGATCATGCAAGGTGTGTGTCATATAGGTTGATATCGAAAAGATTGTGGTGTACTTGGTACCCTCGTCAATTCAAGAGTGCATGGGATAAACATCCATGTTACTAGATGTTGGTTTATATGAAAAGGTCGATATGACTCCATCTTTAACAACATAAAGATAGATGTACATCAGATTGTCTCAAAAATTAATACTTACCTCTGTCACAAATTAGTTGAGCTAGTAGTACAATTTAGATATGATTTATCTCTCAAATTATACCACGGATATTCGTAAATTTTATATCATTGAAAAGCATTTTAAAACACCCACATAACGAATATAAACATTACTATCAAATGATATAAAGTCAATTATTAATGGGACAAAATTTGAAAATGACTAGCTCAACTAATTTGGGAAGGAGGGAGTAGTTACGGATCACTTTCCAGCATCCAGTTTCCCATACTATCTATACTGCGCTAATTGCTTTTGACTTTACAGGAATCTGCATTAGGGCAAGAGGATATTTCAAACATCATGGGTATGATGAATACTAAACAGAGCAACACTAGCTTTTGAGTGAGCCAAAGAGACAAAGTGGACAAACGTTGCCATTTAAGCTGAAAATTTGACAATTCTTAGAAACTTTAATTATCCAAGGAAAATTTTCCGTGTGCTATCATGCTGCTTATCAAGATAACAATGATGGTATACCCAAAATGATCTCTTTTGTTTTAGTAAATCTAAACGTAACAAGTAAAACCCTAAACACAAACACCTTGAGGCTTGTGTCCTGATAGCTTGTGTCCATCTGTCGGGATTACAATCTCTCATCTTCAACTTACTGGAATGGAGATATTTTGATCTGAACCGTGACCAAACCATGGGTTTTGTTAAAACTGGTCAGGCTCTTCAAGTCAAGGCATGTATTCCGCATAGACTATGCCTATTTTTCTTATTAAAAAAGCAAAACTAAACACAAATGCATAACCAGTTACTTTCAAATACAAACCAAAAGAAAGTTACAGATAAACCAAAGAAAACTCCTTCTAGATAACTTATCAGGCGTTACTGTTTGCGAATGGTAACAAAGAGATATGTTAGTACTTGGTAGGTTTGAGTTTCCATTTTAATTCTACTGAGACTTGCTCAGCAAAATTAATCAACAATTTGTTCTGTCACAATGAATGCAAGCGAGTATTTGTTGTCAACTAGGGTTTTGTATCCACAATGCAACATAAACCGGCCAAGAACAAAAATACGTTCAATTTCATTTCCAAATCAATCAAAACAGTTACATTTCATTAGAAGAAAACATCCTCTTTTGCTTCGTTCATTTGGTGTTATTCGTAATGCAAGCTCAGAAACACCTTCTGAATCTGATAATACTAGTAAACCTAGTGGGGATGATTTTGTAACTAGGCTTTTGAAAGAAAACCCTAGCTTAGTAGAACCCAAGTATTTAGTAGGGAATAAACTTTATACTTTGAGAGAAAAAGAAATCTTGAATAATAAAGTTCCTAATGAAGGGATTTTGGAAATTGCAAAACAGTTTTGTGTGAAATTAGGATTTAAAAAAGATGAAATGGGTGATGGGAACCAACAATTTTCTGATTATGTGTATTTAAAGGATTTATTAAGGGAATATAAAGGGAAACTTTATGTTCCTGAAGATGTTTTTCATGAGAATTTATCTGAAGAAGAGGAGTTCAAAAGGGATTTAGAGAATTTGCCACAAATGAGTTTTGAAGATTTTCAAAAGGTTTTTAAGACTGGTAAAGTGAAGCTACTGACTTCAAAGGCGGATTCAGGAATTTCGTATAAGTATGCATATAAAGATTTCATTGTGGACTTGAAGGAAATTCCGGGTGATAAAAATTTGCAGAGAACAAGATGGTATGATTTTATTTTATTTTTGATTCTTTTTTTTCTTGTAGTGGTAGTTGTTGTTGTTACTGCTTTTATCCGATGGGTTTTCCTGGTGACATAGGGCGATGAAGTTAAACGAGAATGAAGCGAAATCTGTCTTTGAGCAATTCAAAGGCCCACAATACGAAATTGAGCAGCATTTGACAGTGAGTGATCTTCACTCATATTTTTTTTGTATAGCACATATTACTATTTCCCTCTGTTTTAGTTCTATGAAGTATGTTGCCTTAGCAGCACGATGTACTGTGTGCTCGTCATGGTGGATATATATCCTTTCTTTGTAAATCGTTAATTGTATGATATAATTGAAATGGTGAAACTGAAATATCTATCCCTTTTAGGATGAGTTGCCATCTGATTGAGCGTTTAACACAACATAAATCATGCTTAGCCAAGTTAGAGAAGCAGAACATGGCAGTGATTTCAATACTAGATTCAACTTACTTGTCATCGTGTTCATCTATGACCTTTCAGATATAATCCAGAAAACAACCTAGAATTTGAAAATGGAAACGAAAAAGCTCTTTTAAATTTCACAGCTGAAGTGTATAAGTTTTTGAAGTTACGTCAATATTAAACATTTATCTAACCCAACACCATTATGTTCCCATGTATTAACATTGAGATTACGTTCAGATTGTATATTAGGTTATGAAACTCGTATTTGGATTAAGAACCAAATACACCCTATCTTTTCCGTGTAGTATCTTTTGCTTACGTTCTGTTTTTAGGCTAACCATTTTTGGCCCTATGCTGGGCTTTTAATCCACTAGGCACTCCTTCATGACGAGAACTAAAAAGTTGGGTTTATGTAGGAACTATGAAGTATACTAGGTGTAATTTCTTTTTCTTCATATTCTTTACTTTTTGGAATATGTTTAGAACCCTCTGCTTCCCCTTGAGAATAGTTAGGATCACAATGCACATTATGAAAGCTACTAGTTGGTGGGGTACTTGGTTTCTCAAAGCATGCAAAGCTGCTATAGAATAGAGTTTATGATGATTTGAGTCTTGTGATGCAGTCATACATGGGAAGGCTACCCGAGTACCCTCACCCTGTAGCCTCTTCCATATCTAGCAGAATGATGGTGGAGCTAGGGATGCTAACAGCTGTCATGGCTACTGCGGCGACTATTGTTGGAGGCTTCCTGGCATCAGCTGTATTTGCCGTCACGAGTTTTCTATTTTTCATGGCTGTATATGTTCTCTGGCCCCTAGCAAAACCAATTCTAAAACTTTCCGTAGGTCTCATATCTGCCGTTGGAGAAAGAATTTGGGATAATGTTATTGATACTGTTAGTGAAGGAGGGATTTTCTCAAAATTATCTGAATTCTATACTTTTGGCGGTCTGTCTTCCAGTCTTGAAATGATGAAACCGATCTCACTGGTCTTTTTGACCATGGCTCTTCTTATCCGCTTTACTCTCTCACGGAGACCAAAGAACTTCAAAAAATGGGTAAATCCCAGATCTTTAATATTCTTGTTCTCTCTCTGAGTTAACCTTAGCTGAATGATTGTTCATCTCTTATCCTTTGCAGGATATATGGCAAGGAATTGAATTTGGACAATCTAAACCACAGGCTCGTGTTGATGTTAGTTTTTCTGCTTACTATGAACACTGTTCAAGTTTGTTAATGAAGGCATTTTAATTTAAAGACATTTTCTGATCGATGATACCTTCAGGGTTCAACAGGAGTCAGTTTTAATGATGTAGCGGGGATCGAAGAAGCAGTAGAGGAACTCCAAGAGGTACAATATGATAACTTGCTCACTGGACCCATGCATATTTACTAGATTCAAAAGTTGTAGCAATTTGAGCATTTTAGCATACTGCTTCCAAATTGTTATTACCGGTTGTATAGGCTCGCCTTAAAATATTCCAAGAATATTTCCTGATTTTTCTATATTCGATTGAACTTCCAGGTCCTTAGTTGTAACTCACTTACATGATATCTTGTATAACTCACACATAAGACGGGTGAAAAGGGCTTGGGTGACGTACTAGGAATTGAGCTCCTTTTGCTTCTCAATCTAGTTTTCTTCCTTAGGTATCAGGGAGTCTCTAAGCTTGACCAGATGTTACACAACTCTGGTCAAGTGAAGTATGTGGTCAGCAGAAAAGCTTGTCTTACTTTATTCGTAGTTCCGATTTCTTCATCTCAAAATTTTACAAATTCACTTTAATCTAAGATCCCTGATGAGAAAATATATTTGCGAAACACTGTCTAAGATTCTGTACTACTGGTGGATTTTATTCCGTGAAGGCAATAGCTGAATATATTAACTGTCACTTGAAGGTTTGATCTAGTATGTTGGTCGCACATTGTATTTTCATTCACTTACAACTCCTCCATGTCTCTCCATTATGTTCACATGGGGAAAGTTCTGCAGGTGCCATCTGGTCATCTGTAGTTGCAACCTTTTGTTCTTATGATTAACATCTGTAACCCCATGTGTTGCATTTTATAAAATAGTTGGTGAGATACTTGAAGAATCCGGACCTATTCGATAAGCTGAATATTAAACCTCCTCATGGGGTTCTTTTAGAGGGGCCTCCAGGATGCGGAAAGGTTAGTGGTATTTTTGAAAAATTTCATGCACATTTTGCTTTCAAAATTCTGCAGCGGCTAATTGTTCCTCATGTTTCCAGACCTTGGTGGCTAAGGCCATTGCTGGTGAGGCTGGTGTTCCGTTTTATCAAATGGCTGGGTCAGAGTTTGTTGAAGTGCTAGTTGGTGTTGGTTCTGCCCGTATACGTGATCTGTTTAAGCGAGCCAAGGTGAAAATGTTTTTTATTATCATGTATATCTCATTTTTGTGATTATCGTTGGGTTCTTTATTACCAAAGATGTGCTTTGCTGTACGCAGCTCGAATTCTGTTTACCAGCTAGCTGTCAACTGTATAGCCGGACTGGATGTTGGCCAGCAATGATAAACTTAGCATTTTAGTGAAGAATATCCATGTAGTTAGAACTGAGGTTAATTCTGAATTCATGTGAACAACTATAACTTGTTCCCTAAATGAAGATCCTCAATCCTCGTGCATGGTTTCAATATTTCAGTAGTACCTACCTGACTCTTTCATCCTGTCATCATATTTTCTGCTGTCTCTACATGTGAAGCTATATATCTCAGACCATTACACTTCAAAGATATATAATTTTAAATTCTTTGTTGCAGGTCAACAAACCATCAGTTATTTTTATTGATGAAATTGATGCATTGGCGACTAGGTATGAGTGATGTCGTATTTTTTATTTTTTTGGAATAAGTTATTCACTGTTTCCTAGTTTCATAAACTTTATGATATGAGCTGTCTTTATCTCTTTATACTAGTTGATACGTATATTTGAAAGTGGAAGCTATTTCAAGCCTTGGACTTGGTTTATCCAACAAGACAATCACATTTAATTAAGTTTTCCTTGTTAATAAATAATAACTAAAAAAAAGCTTATTACCCAATTTTGGGTTAACTGTAATAAGTTGTATGGTTTATATCTAGGGTTTTAAGTTTTAAGAGTTTTTGGCTTTAATAATCATGGGTCTCTTAAATGTATCTTAGTTGAGGGTTATTGGATAAGGATTTTATTTTTATTTTTGGATCAGTTAATAGTTTTGACTATTTGAAATCGTACAATTAGCTTGGTAATGTTAAAGTCATAGTTCACTAGTATATTGGTACATAATGCGAGGCCTTATCAAGAGTGGCATGTCAGAGTTTTTATTAGACCATCACCATTCGATTTGAAAAGTTATTAGAGCGTATTGGAAGCACATATTTTCTTTTTTTGGGACATACTAGCCTTGGTTCAAAATTGTAAAAGTTCCTTACTGTTTTGCTTTAATAATTCAAATATCTGGTGCACTCGAGAATCATCTTGGAGTATTGACATATTTGAGGTTCTAGTGGGTCTGACTTTAATAAATCAAATAGTTCCTGGCAAACAAGATTTTAAAACTTGAGTTGACATGTCTAACATGAATTTACTTATTTCAGGAAGATCCTTCATTTACCTGCATTAAACGTTGGATATTTGTGTCGTTTGGATAATCTCATTTTGAATGAAAAATCAATAACACTTCTTTTTGTCTTCTTTGAATTTTTCTTTCTCATCCAATATTTATGTGCATAAGCAACTTATGTCTAAGTATTTGTTTCTGAACTCTGAATAATTTTATGCTATTTTGTCACTTATGTCATGAAACTCTAATAAATTGCTGGTTGTGGAAGTGACTTTGTATTTATTCTGGTAGTCAGGCGTGAAGGGATTTTTAGCGGAGGCACCACTTCCCAGTATAATGCAGCCACTCAGGAGAGGGAAACTACACTGAACCAGCTTCTAATAGAACTTGACGGGTTCGATACTGGCAAAGGTGTTATTTTCTTAGGAGCTACAAACCGTATGGATTTGCTAGATCCTGCTCTTCTTCGTCCAGGTCGATTTGACCGTAAGGTCTGTTTCTTTGGCTAATCGACATGCATAATAAGGACATTTATACTTTTTTTATTTTAAAAGCAAACCTACAGAGAGGAGAACAGAAAGGAGGGTGGGAAGAACCTGACCATTGAGCCTGAACAGAACGAAGGGGGGAAAGATGAAGAAATGAAACAAAGAAAATTAACGTAACGTATTAGTGGATATAACATCTCTGTCTTACACGATGAATCACAGAAGGTGGTGCAGACCACCATTGAGCCTCAACAGCCGTTGCCCCCCATTTAGTTAAAATATATGCACACCCATTGTCTTCTCTTTATATATGCGAAAATCTGAACCGAGTACTCCAAGCAATTTTCGCAATGAACTAGCAGTTTCCATTCAACTAAAGACTTTATTATTAGATAAAGTCAAGTATTAATTATATTATGATGATGATATCTTTTACTACCATATTCAAGATGATTCCCCATATTGCCTCACCAGTAAATGAGTGGCATGTATATTCATGGCTACTATGTTAACATTTTTGTTTATGATTGCTCTTGGATAATTGTGCTTTTGGCAACTGATGGAAAAAAATCACCACCATTTTGGTATTGTTTCTTTTCGTCAGATACGAATCCGTCCTCCAGGGGCTAAAGGCCGTCTAGATATCTTGAAAGTTCATGCTGGCAAGGTGAAAATGAACGCGAGTGTCGATCTGACTAGTTATGCTCAGAACTTACCTGGTATACGATTTCTTTTGTTCTAAATAACTTGTGCAGTTAATACAGATCTCTTTATGTTTTATTGGTATGGAGTTAGATATATTCTTCTTAACCGTCGATTTATTTAATACATGCCATTTCTTGAAATCTCTCTTCTGATTCAAAATCGCAGTGTAACGTCAATACTCATGATATAAACTCTTTGGTTTGGACTGTTTGAGATGTGCTAGAAATCTGATATTGTTTAGGATGAAATACCCAGATAAAATCTATACATTGGAGGTCATGGTTCCTCCCCACGTCATGGCATGACACCCTTAAGATTCCATCTGTATCCACTTAAAGTGTAGTTTGCTATCATTATCTTTGAACTTCTCATTTTTACTCGTTCATTTTTATCATCTCTGATACTAGAATGTGTTTTGGGCATGGTTCTCGAGAGATCTTTCAAATTGGTTATTTAATAGCTTGTGTCGCAATATTAGGTCATGTAGTTACAGTTTCTTGTAAGAAAGAATAGTTTACAGCAGTTCACAAGTTCGACTTGAAATCTGAAACAAAATATCTGGCTGTCAGGATGGACCGGTGCAAAACTGGCGCAGTTACTTCAGGAGGCTGCTTTAGTAGCAGTTCGAAAGGGGCATCAATCAATTCTTCAGTCCGACATGGATGATGCAGTTGACCGACTCACCGTGGGTCCCAAGCGTGTTGGAATTGAATTGGGTCATCAGGGTCAATGCCGTAGAGCAACTACTGAGGTTGGAGCTGCTATGACATCTCATCTTCTGAGGCGGCTCCACAATGCAAACATTGAGTTCTGTGAACGCATATCTATCCATCCGCGCGGCGAGGTCCGTGTTATTTCCCTCTCCTCCAGATTTATTTCTCTTCTTCTTCCTTCTAGGGCCGCCTGAGAGTGGCGGACGAAGAATCCATATCCTGTTTCCATCAGAACTCCGATTCTTAACGCACCCCCACCCCCCACACACTTTTTCTTGGAATTCTCACTTAATCGTAGGGATCCATGCTTCATGTTTTTTACCACTTGCCATGCTTGTTGATAATCGTGAGCCACCATAAACCTCATGACCAATAAGGAGATTGCCAGTGTAAACTTGAGCCAATTAGATGATCCAACCATGTGATATTATGTTCTGGGTGAATGGTTTTTAGCCATTTATTTCCTTGACATTGAAGAGTTTGACAAAGTGATTAGGATAGTAGGTCATCCGTCATTCCTTGGATCCATGTGTGTCCAATCTTCTGGAATGTGGTTCCAATTTGAGATGCTCAGATTATCTAGTTATCATTTGTGTTCTTTTTTTCTCTTTTTCTTTTTCACTTATACAATACTTGTTGTTCACCGATGTGTTCAGAGATTCTCTCAAATTGTGTTTCACCGTTTGGATGATGAGGCATACATGTTTGAACGACGGCCTGAGTTGTTGCAACGCCTTCAGGTCTAATTATTCTCTAATTCTAGGGCAATTGGCTTTCATTTTCTCTTGTCTGGAAAATGTCATGTTTGTCTCGGTTTCATGTGTCAGGTATTGCTTGGTGGGAGAGCTGCAGAAGAGATCATTTATGGACGAGATACATCTAAGTCATCTGTTAGCTACCTTGCAGATGCTAACTGGCTCGCTCGTAAAATCTTAACCATGTGAGTTTCTGTTTCCTGACCTCAGCAATACAGCCTTACTTCATGGTTAGATGTGCTGAGTATCTTTCTCTCTTCCTCTTCAGATGGAATTTGGAGGAACCAATGACTGTTCACGGGGAACCACCTCCTTGGAGGAGAAGTGTCAGCTTTGTGGGGCCTAGAATGGACTTTGAAGGTTCGCTTTATGATGATTATGACCTTATTGAACCGCCAATTAACTTCAAGTTGGATGATGACGTTGCTAAAAGAACTGAAGAGCTAATACGTGACATGTACGAAAAAACAATCTCTCTGCTTAGGAGTCACCATGCAGCTCTTCTCAAAACCGTGAGGGTATGCAACACTATAATTTTTTAATAAGTTTTAATTGTCCCTGATTTTTTGGGTTGGTCTTTTGCAGCCTAGCTATCATATATTCTGGTTTAGATTCTACCTCTTATATTTTCATTACTATATTTCTTGATCCTTCTTCAGGTTCTTTTGGATAATATGGAGATCAGTGGAGACGAACTTGAGTATATCCTCGATAATTACCCAGCAGAAACCCCCTTAAAACTGCTTCTGGAGGAGGAGAATCCAGGAACTTTGCCGTTTTTTGAGACAGAAAATGGTCTGGATTCGGAGCTATCCTTCCTAACCCCATCAGAAGTGGAGTTCTCATAATAAAGGTGGCTTGTGCTTCCCTGCTTAACTTACGGTATAGAGAAATTGTGCTTCCCAGGAGGTCAGCATTTATGGATTAGCTCAACTTAGACTAGTGGGCGTGGGAAACCCTCACTGGTCAGAAAGGCACACGAGTTTGGTATCAACCAGCAATTTTGTAGTCTCATGTGTCACTACCCTATGTTGTATAATCTACAGAATCCTTTGGTATGAAAGTTGAAAAAGATCCCTATATAGAAGGTGCTAATAGAGTTGAAAAAGCATTTCTTTGCCGGTGTTACAACTTCCAGTGTTAGAAAACTGCACCAAATATCAAATCCCGGATTGTTAAATGCCAAAGTTAACACAGAAAACCATCTCATAGAAGTCCAGCACAATTGAGAGCGGTGGCAATCGTTATTGCTCAAATTTCGCGTTCTGGGCGTGGACTTCAAATCGTTATTGCTCAAATCGTCAAAAATGAGTGTGTAGACCAAATTTCGGAGTGTCCTCGGGACTGTTTTTGATGCTAAAAATGAAATCTCTCTTATACTAAATGTTTTAAATTTTCGCCAAATTTTGAAGCTGACACAATTATCATTTAACCTAAATTTCGTTTCTCTTGGTTTTCTACATGATGGCGTGAATTTCTGTAGGGATATTAACCACCACAGGTGGGAAAGCAAGGTAAAGTGGACCCTGACGCAAATAAGGTTAATCAAGCCATGATTAGCATAGTTGCTTGGAGACTCTTAAGTCATCCTGATGACTTATGGGCACAACTTCTAAAGGGGAAATACTTTAAAAAGACGGGAGCACTCCATTCCAAGAAGAAATCACAAGCTTCTTGTGTGTGGAAATGCATCTTACAAGGAATTGAGCATCTAAAAATATACAACATATGGGAGGTTGGTGATGGAACTTCCATAAACATATGGGAAGATAAATGGCTACCTAATAGGGCAGAATCTCTAGCAAACTCTGTTCTTATTGTAAACTCCAATATAACACTTGTATCACAGCTAATTGACTGTGAAACAAAGAAGTGGAATGTAAACTTGTTACATTCTATGTTTGAAACATCTCTGGTCAAAGAAATTTTGAACATAAGGCTCTTCTTAAAAGACAGGGGAACTTTGAAAAAAGATAAACTCAGATGGATGCTCACCACCAATGGAGAATTCACTGTGAAATCTCTGTATGTTAAGCTTCAAAATCAGACAGATTTAATCTCAATCAAAACAAAGAAATTCTGGAAAAAACTATGGAGCATGAACACATCACAAAGAATCAAGTTGTTTATTTGGAAGTGTTTACAGGACACGCTACCTACAAAACAGAAGCTAGGTTTAGTCATGGATGAAGAAAGAAAATGTGTCTTCAGCCATCAAATGGAAGAAACAACTTTTCATTTATTTTTTAAATATGACTATGCGAAAGCAGTATGGCAATTGTATCCAATGCCTTGCCAGGGAGTACTCTCTAATCTTTCCTCTCTGAATATTTCTTTCTTAGACATGTATAACAAATGGTTGGAAGGTGACCTGAATTCCATTTCAATGGCATTGCCACTAAATGTTGGTTCATTTGGAAAGAACGTTGTCTTAGAGTTTTTGAGAACAAAAATAGAACACCAAATCAATTAGCTCAAGACATTTCGAGACATTTCGAGACATTATAACTACTGGCACCCAATATCACAATTGTCAGTCATAGTTCAAAACAGTAACACAATACAAACTCAGTTATTTTGGACACTTCCAATTCCAAACTTTTACAAACTAAATTGTGATGCTTCATGGTTATCTGCTAACACTAATGCAGGTTTTGGCTTTATTTTGCGAAATTGGACAGGTACCTTCAAAAGCGCAGGAATGGGCAGTTGCAGGACAGAGTCAGCAGAAGTAGCTGAAGCTTTGCTGCAGAATACAACATGGGTCATCACAAACAATCTGCAAAATGTGGCTATTGAAGGAGACAACCAAAACACTATAAAGTACTTACAAGGCAAACCAAACTCAATCAAATGGCAATGTGAAGCAATCTTAGATGAAGTTAAGAAGTTGGCAGATAAATTAATCTGTTTTGGGGGATTTCATTTTGTGGATCGAAAAGCAAACAAAGCTGCTGACATACTAGCTAGGAAAGGAAGAAACTCATTTCAACAGATTACTTATTTTGCTGAAGCACCACTTTTTTTAATTCCAACAATAGCTTTTGACACTGTCAAAACTTATGTTGCCTGTAATATGAACTCTAATTATGTATCTTTCACTGAAGAAGCTAATCACACAGATTCAGTCATCGGACGGACAACTCAAACAGAGTTGATTCCACATGAGTCTGAATCTGCAGATTAGTCTCTTGCTAGTAATATATTTGGTTATTTTCAACAACAAAAAAAAGGTAAAGTGGACCCTCTTATACCCATATATTATAACCAATTGTATGCTCAGATTTGCACCAAATACAAAATACAGTAAATCCTCCTAGTAAGAATACTTTGTATGTTGTTAACTTGTATACTAGTATAACATGGGTATTAGTGACTTTTATTTGCATCAAAATCACAAAATTTTACCGATATTATAAACTTTGAGGGCCGTAATTAATGTTGATACTCATAAAAACTTTCTTTCCTAAATTACCCTTTCAATCTCAAGTTTTGGCGTGGGGTCGTCTTGGTTATCACGTTTGTTACTACTCCCTCCGTCCTAGTTTAGATGTCTAAATAGGATTTTGCACAAGATTAAGAAAACCAAAGAGAATAGTTTTTTTTTTCCATAATTACCCTAGGTTAGTATTTAAGGTTCCTAGTTTTTATATGTCTAGGTTTTTGTTGTTTACTTAGAAAGTTTTCAAATTAAAGGAAATATACAGAGAGAAGTATTAAGAGTGTGTCTAGAAAATTGAAATACACAATTCTCCATGTTATGGCCTGATTCGAAGATAGGGGTAAATAAGGATAAAAGGTGGAAAAATATGAAATATAGCAGGTATTTTAGGACTAAAAAAATCCTCAATTTAGGCATCTAAACTAGGACGAAGGGAGTATAATCTTTCTCTCTCTAAAAATAAGTTACTACTATCTGATTTGTTTTTTTCTCGATCTTCTTCTTATTCCGATATATATCGCTCTTCCATGGACCCATTGATGATTCTTCGTAATATCGCCCGTTATAATCTATTTTTACTTTGACCAAATTGTTTTAATACAAATATTTGTACAGACTGCTCCTACGTTTATTTTACAGTGTCCATATCATAATGATAATAATTAAATCATATAAAGATAATCATGATTTTTTAGTTAATTGAAAAAAAAATTATGTACATGAACTAGGAAGTGACATCAAATAACGTTAAGAAAGAGAATATGTGTATTCTAATTTATTTACTTTTTTTCGTTTTTGGAAAGCACAATACAAATATCTTTCACTTATATATAAGTTGAGCTTTATATGAATTGCTTTATAACTAATTTCATATATTCATACATGTAAAAAGTATTTGCATTAACCTAGGTATATTTTTGAGTTTTCTATGCATATGTATGTTTTTTCCGGGATACATATATTTATTTCTGTTTCAATATCCGTTTCAGACGGGAGGCATGTTGTGGTAGATATGTATTGTTCCATAAATTTCCAAAGCTAACTCGGAATTGAGTCAAAGATAATGGTGATATAAGATGCTGCTCAGAGCATATGTCGGATCCATTTAATGCATCATGACAACCCAGGTTAAACCATCAACCATTACCGTGAAAAAACTAATGTCTCGTATAAATCTCCTCCCGCCAACAATGATTCAATTTCATTTAGGGCAAGGTTGTGTGACTAAACATTTCACTAAAAGCAAACTTTAATCCGCCAAAAATAAGAGAGGAATTCTCTATTTTTGGAGCTTTTGTTAGAACACCACTCGTGAAGAGATTTAATTTGATCAGTGCAAAAAGATGGTTCACATATCATCAAGAATAATCACAACACTAATATATTAGCTAACTAGAAGTATTTACATGATTGATTGTATCTCATGAAGGTTTTTACATGGTTGCCATTGAAGGAAGTTCTGTTTCCACCTCTGAGTCTCCTTCGGATCTATCCGTCCCCTGCACATGAAACTAACAGTTACCGCAAAAACTATAGAAGTTAAAAGACTACTAGAACATTATACAAAAATGACCTCAAATTTAACAACCTCCAAGTCCCTGCATTTTTCATTTGAGAGATAATGATCCAATGCATCATCACCATACAGAATTTTAGTTCCGCAACTGTTTCCATTAACAGAACCAACAGCTTCCTCGTTAACAACAACGGCGTCTATTCTATCATTTCCTGTTCTCATATCCGGAATCTACAAGTTTTCAATTGAAAAAAATATATTAGAGCATATATTATCCAGGTTTATTGTCTGCTGGATAAAGGAGAAGTCACCATAATCAAGAAATACCCTTAGACGAAAGTAAATTTGGTGCAACTTTCCATGCTCAATTTTTTTTCTTTTCACGTACATGGAATATTTACAGTAAGAACCGCAAGACAAATGCTTAATTATCTTTATATTAATAAACTCTACCAATTAGATTTCTCGGCAGTTTGAGTTGCAAACTTGCAATCATAGTTGAGATGCCCGGAAGGATTTCAAAATAGGCATTTAGTATTCTTGTTGCTACAACACTCAAAGAAGAGATTCATTGTAGTAAATATAGTGATGAGCGGGTAAGGGTTCTGATTACGCACCTCGTACATGGCATCCATCAAAATATTCTCCAATATGGATCTTAAACCACGAGCACCGGTGTTTTTGGACATCGCTTTTCTAGATATCAATCTCAAAGCATTCTCTGTGAAATGCAGCTTAACCTGAGGAAGCAAGAAAACGTAATTGAGTATGAAGTCCATATATCATGAAAAATCTCAAATACTAATAATAAGAACGGGGCAAGAAAAAACAAAAGAGCTGCATATTCAAGTTAAAGTACATTGTTCATTTGAAACATCTTTTTGTATTGTTTTCCTAGAGCATTTTTTGGCTCCGTGAGGACCTGAAGAACAGATGATAAAACGGCAGGGGTTATATAGAGGGCAAGACATAAATCAATACATATACTTTTACTTTTGAGCGACAAACCAAGAACAATATCGGAAACAATTCAGTGGTTTAGGATCACTTGCATAATCAGAAAAAAAGATCAACATGATAGCTATAAAAAGACACCAATAAAAGTTAACAAGATTACCTGAATAAGTTGATCCTCATTCAGAGCTGACAAACTAACAAGAACCGGGAACCGTCCAACAAACTCCGGTATCAAACCATATGTAACAAGATCACTACTTTCAACCTTGCCAGAGAGAAAATGTTAAGCATGCTTTCCAGGCTAAATATCTAGCTGCATTCGCATGCATGAACAGAGAAACTATTAGATATTCCATCTTCCATTTGTACTTACTGTTTCAAGCAAATGTGATGTGACGGTAGCATCTATTACCCCACCACTCCTAATGTTAGCACGTACTGGTTCTCCAAATCCAATAGAGGAATCGTGCCGTCTGGACAATATGTAGCAGAATTAGATCAGTTAAGCACCACTAAGATAGCCTGGTTGTGATACAGGGAGGATTTATAGGGGATGTCATATTACTTACAGTATTAGTTAGGGGGCTCATGCCACATGCAGATGGTTCAACATGTAAAAATTCGAACAGGTTCACAATAAACAAAACAAATAGGACTTAAGATGATTGCATCAATAAACATGCTAAAAAAAGCTTACAAATTGCAATTTGCAGCACAGATTTGATCAACATCAGCAAATGCAAAAGATTTGTGTAAGTGAAATTTCACGTGCTGAAAGTCTTTGTTAGATTCCAATCACCATGCCCAATAAAGGATTATCCAGATAAATATACAACCTTTCAGAAATTGTCTTCTCTAGGCCAGTAAATGCGCCCCCACATATGAAAAGAATATCTTTCGTGTCAATCTATGAAGAAACACGATGAAGTTAAGGTTAGAACTGAGACCATTCCAGTGACCTTTGCCAAGTTCGAATTGAACTATACTAAAAGGTGCACTTTCAGAGCAAAAAACAAATGCGACATCTAACAATTATATACCTGGATATTATCACCTCGAGGATGCTTTCGAGCTCCTTTCTCAGGTACATTGATGATCTAGATCAGGAAATGATTAAGTTAGAGATAGAGAGAGCATAACAATAACAATAATAATGTTACGCACTTCTCAGAGATTACCTTTTACTAGATGAGAATCTATTTAACCAGGAACATCATTATAACTTTTAGTATGAAGCTTACCACTGAAAGCCGATTCAGCTGGTATAAACTAAATTTGTGATGTGCCATAAGCTTAACGATGCTATACTCACCGTTCCTTCCAGCATTTTCAGCAGCGCCTGTTGAACACCTTCCCCGGAAACATCCCTGCTAATGTTAAGGCTCTCAGCCTGCACCAGATGAAGAAAAGTCAGAAAATGATAGCTCGGGAACCGAAATGATAAAGTTGTATCATCTTTCTCAATCTCTAACTATATGAGAAAAGAAAACCTTTTTAGTAATCTTATCAACTTCATCAATGTAGACAATGCCCTGTTGGGCGGCCGCCACATTATAGTCAGCAACCTGAGAGATGCAGAAAAAAAACACAATTAGAATTAGTATAACCGGCCATTTCATATTCAACAAAGTATCACTATACAACAGAGTTCGTATAAGTTTAAAAATAGCATAAAACAGTTGAACGTCTTTCTGCAAGACAAGTTTAGAAAATTACCACTAAAAGCTTGTGCAATATGGATTCCACATCTTCTCCTACATATCCTGCCTGCATATAACAGTATCTCATTACATCCCACACAGATTAATTTCGTTCCTGGATATTGAACTTTTTTATTTATATAGAAGGGCATTTCCTTCAAGAGACTGTCACATCATATACATAAAAGTTTTTTCCAAATTCATGAATTTGTAAACAGATCATTCTAGAAGCACAGAGAGAACGACATGGCAAAATAATCAAACTTGCCTGAGTTAGAGTAGTTGCATCAGCAATTACAAAGGGAACATTCACAAAGCGTGCCAATGTTTTTGCAAGTAATGTCTTCCCTGTCCTTGAAAAAATGTTACGACAGAATAAGTGGCTCGAGTGTTGCAATAACGAACCTTCTACAGAAGAATGGCTAGAAATTTTCCAAACGAATGAATACTAGAAAGGACTGACTGAAAAAAGCAACATTCAAGATGGTAGTTGGTTTGGCTATTATGGCTCTATAGCATGATAAATACAGCTAAAACCTGTTTGTGGATCATAAAATGGTAAAAGTAGTAGTAACTACCGGAGCCTGTTGGACCCAATAAAAGAACGTTGCTTTTCTCAAGCTCCACAGAATCAAAATCTGTCTCATCAGCTTCATCGCCTGAATCTCTTGCAGACCTATCAGTCCAGATTCTGATAATAAAAATTATGATATTAATATTTCACAGTGTACAAGAATAAAATTTTCCTAAAGTACACGGAATTAATCGATTCTATCAGGGATGCCCACACAAATCATAGTTGTAAGTGTTGTACAGATTGCAGGAACAGAAACATCATTTGATGTTCACAGAGCACAATTCTAGAGAGAAGAACCATATATATGCCTGGAGACGCTCAACATACTGCTCTCATTCTCTTTGAGAGTTCAAAAGCAGTGGTATATGACCCGTGTAAGATGATAGATGATATGCGGGTCAAAATTGTTTATTCATAATGAGCACTGATTATTAGGTAGTAAGCAAAATATGTTTAACTGTACGAATTTCAACATATCTATTATGCATTTGCAATAGACATATATATATATATATGTCACCATGTTTCCAACATAATGTTGACAAGACAAAAGGTTAAGAGGGATGAGACTAACCGTGTTTGGGAAGATTCACAATAGATCCTTTTGTAGTGGTTGTATACTGCCACAGAGAGCACCTACAATCAGGAGATAAGAGTGCATAAAGTACACACAAAATTAGTTCCTTATATGGAATCATACAGAGTTAAAAGCACAACATACTATCAACACTTATACTTTCTACATTCAGTAAGCAAATGATAAGCATGCTGCAAATCATATGTGACTTTCTCATGAATATTGCTAAGAGATGAAACTTAGAGAATGCAAAATCATGGATTGAGAAAACGAACAGCTTCAACATACTTCCTACTCTCATCCTGCACCTTCCTTGAAACTATAAAAGTGTTTGCCTGTGACGATGGAAGAGGGGGGATTATGAAACTGTAGTAGATCGATCACAAAGATAGATACTACAATAAATCTCCTCCGATTTGCGATGCCATACTTGAATGCCTCCACAAGCATTATGTAAGAAGTGTGAGTTAAGGAGTGTGCAAGGATTCTGCTTTGATATGGCCCCCAAACCTTGGAACCCTAGGTTTCACATTTCACAAAATGTTGGAGGCACAACAAGATTGCAAATACCTGAAGACACAAGATGTCCGATGATAAAGTGTCACATGGAGGTGTGAACACCCAAGGTACCAATGTGACACCCAAAGGTGCACAAACTTAGCCAAGAGGCACAGCTTAAATGCCTAGACGAGTATGACACCATAGTTGAGAGACTGCCAATTGCAAAAGGTAAACACCTAAGGGTTCTAATGGTCGACAGCGTAAATAGGATACAGTGGTGTAAATATCGCCTAGAGGATTAGGTAAGCACATGCAAACCACATACCACGAAATAGGCTATGACATGAAAACCTCTATTTAAACAAAGAAAAGATGAGATAAAAATATCATGTGAAGTAGCAATTCCTGCCAAATCATAAGATCCTCATAAAAATACCAAATGGCCATACATATGCTCTCCCACAAAAAGATATATCAAAGACTGATCAGTTACTTATGAACCACACTTCCCCAACCTTTCTACGATTCAGGGTATCTCAATCCTATCTCCCAATCCAAACTAGAAAAAAATATTTTGAACATCATTCTGCTAAAACTATTTTCTATTATTTTACCTAGTAAAATCGGTATGGTTATAATATTAATAACATTAAGTGAATAAGAAAATAGTTTTAAAATATCCTAAGGTTCGAAAACTTGACTAGAGGTGAATCCCACTACTGAAAATCATGTTCTGCTATTAACATGCTTTAACATTTTGCAACAAACACACACATTGAAACGATTCTTTCAACCATGCACAAGAATCTAAACAAACTCCAAAATGTACCTTCTTTGCATGCTGTTGCCCAATCACAAACTTATCAAGACCTTTACAAATTTCTTTAGGTGAAGGTAACTCCTTCCCCATATTTGCTCCACCCCAACACCCATTTTTCGAATTCGAACCCATCTCACCTCCACAATCTGGTCCTCCACCTCCACCACCACCACCACCACCTCCATGTTTCCCGTTAGGGGGTACCCAATGAACTACATAACCTTCACCGTTGGGCTGCCAAATTTCAGGAGGCTCACCATAAGACCAAAATTCACCCAAAAACTCACTTTGCTGAACACGATTCTCATCACAATCTGATGACCCAACTTCTCGATTATCAGTATTAACTTTAATATTACTAGTACTAATAATATTACCCTTATCAATGAATTCAGCTTTCAGAGAAGCCGATTTAAATGAATTTAAACAGTAAAATGTTTTGGCCAAATAATCTACCCATTGTTTTCTTCTAGTGGTGTAATGAATATTTGATATTCCACCAATCTTATGTATATGATCAAATACAAAGAACCTTGACTGAGTGACTATTGTTCTTAAAGTTGCTTCCTTTATTGATTTTGATCTCAGAGCAACAGCCATGGCTATTAGTGTACCAAAAAAATAAAATGAAAACTTTATGAAATATAAGGGTTTCTTATTATGTACTTACTAGTAGAGATGATAAAATTAAAAGGGTTCGGGAATTGATGAAGAAAATTTGTGGGTTTGTTTGATTTTGTGTTTAGGAATCCTGATTCGGGAGAAATTCAGAAAGTTGTGAAAATAGAAACATTAAAGAGCATTTTTGTTTTTCCCTTTTCGAGTCAATCTATTCCGTCTTCGAACGAGGTCTTTCCGTTTTGGTTTGGAGAGAGAGAAAGATGGGTATAAATGAGAATGTTGCTGAAGTTAAAATTTTGGATTACATGCTATATTGCACGGACAAGGGACACATTAACGACACGATCAGGTTACGGAGACGCGTCAAAAAAAAAAAAAAAAAAAAAAAAAGGATTATGGGGACACGTTGTACATGTATTGAGGGCTGCACAAAATCAAACCAGAATAGCGAAGCGGAACCGCTGATTTTTAAGCCGAATCGAACCGAAATCATATTCTGATACAATTGTCAGTTTTAGGAACCGACAAGCTACGGTTTACATTCTGGCTTGCACACATTACCGAACCGAACTAACCGTGATAACCGAATTACATATGTGATTTATTTTAGACCATTGATTAGTTATATGTTTGATCACAATCGTATATATTAGGATTATCACATTTGATAATCTTTCTACCCTATTTGATGGAGCATTTCTCTTTTCCTCTTTCTTCAGCTTCCCTTACTAACGCTTTCAGACTCTCATATTTCTTCTTCGCTTCCAGTACCAGTTCACCACCGCTATCACTCGAACTCCATCCTAAACAGACCATCACCATCACCATCACCACCATCTTTTTCTTTTTCTTCTTCTCTATCGAGCTTTAACCCATCACTCCTTCGATGCCATCATCAGTTCACCACCAGGTCCACCATAGAAGTCTAATCCTAGAACCATCACGACCACATCAGTATAAGTAATCACTGAATAAATATGTTGTATCATATTATCTCTTTATTCTTCTTTGAGTATGATGTTATGTATTGGAATGATACAAAATTGAAAAGTAGGGTTTTACTTTTATAAAATCAAAAGTATTTGGGGATTCATTAGTTAGGTTATATTAAGGTTAATTTACACACTACTATGAATTGGGTTAAAGTCAACTTCGTTGAATTTCGTTGATACATTGTTTAATTTTGATTTGAACTTGAATTAAGTATTCTTCAAATAATGGGATTTGGTGATGTTCGTTTTCTTTGTACTATAGATTTCACTATTTCAGACATTTAAACTCTGATTGTGCTTGTTGAAATGAAGTTTTTGTTTGCTTCAATCAATAATTACGTTCTTAATTGAATGTTTGATTTGATTTGTCTTTACAGACTTGGATGTTTGCTCAGGATCTTGGACGTTTTATTGGTAAGATTATCTTTCTTAGTTTCTTTATGTTTTAGGTCTTTACTTTCTGTAGATATATATATTGGAACCGCTACTTTTTGAACTCTTGAATGTTGGTTTTTCATTATGGAACACTTTTAGAAATCAAAATGGTACATCGGAGATACTGATTAATAGATGTCTCCATTTTGTCTCACGGCTGGTGTGAATGATTATTTGTAAATAACTTGTAAAATTATTATTAGACAACGATAATAATGATCCCAAATGACAGATTATATACAACCTAAATGAATGTACATGATAAATTTCAAAGTAAAGAAGAATATTGAACTCAGGCCATTGCCTTTGAAGGTATTGAAAACACGAGGGTACCCAAATACACCAAAATCTTTTATTTATCAACCTATAAGTCCTCTACCGAATGTGATCGCCTATGGACAGAGTCGAGACAATACAAAAATTTCAGTTCACACTTCGTGTAATCGTCTATGGATACGAGATCGAGATAATACAACAACAAGGTCACTTATGTGATTGACTATGGATACAAGATCGAGACAATACAACAACGAAGTATGTTACTTGATAATAGGTTCGGTAATAACCAAACTCTAAAGGATCATTATCAAGTAATGCGGAGTTAACGTATGTGTGTATTTTATTTTATTATAATAAACAATTATAATGCGGAAATCAAAGTAAAAGACATAACAAGATTTTGTTAACGAGGAAACCGGAAATGCAGAAAAACCCCCGGGACCTAGTCCAGTTTTGAATACTCTTAGAATTAAGACATTATACAAAATCTAATACCAACTTCGTATAGTTGAGACCAAGCAAACTACCCCTATCTACTTAGTTCCCTCAGTATCCCTGCGCCTTCGACTTCTAGAGTCACGCACGCGAATAGCAAGTCCTTTGGATCGTATTCTAAACATCAAAGGAAGAATCTGTTTGGTAACCACTCTAATCAATCTTGCAAAAGATATTTGATGAGTTGTTGACAAAGGCTCTTATGTTTGATCTAATAAACTCCTTTGTCTGGTTAGATCAGTTTAAATATTGATTACCGAAATAATCAAGTTCTAGATTCGCAATCAATCAATATAGATCTTAAAGAGAAACTATAAAGCGATGCCGATCTCACACAACCAATCAATCAAGTCTATAAAAGATAAACCGATTCTAGTTGGATCCCAGTCGATCAAGATTTGTGACTAAATCCACAAGATACGAAAACTAATAAGAATTTTTCTTCATCTTCAAATCTTTTATTGCCTTCAAATACCTGCACAACAACACTTGAATCCTCTTATGATCAATCACGCATAGAACGGAGTCTGTTAAAAATGGATTATCACAAGATGTCTTTAGATCCGAAGATGGTTCTAAAGATCTCGTCGATACTTTGATCTAGTTTGAGTGAGCATTATATCATAAGAGAAGGTTTTCAAGAATAAACAAACTAGGCGCAATCAAATTTACAAAAACCGTTAGTCAATCAAATCAATAATCGAAAACTAATAACACTGCAATTATCTAGTTTCCCACCAACGGTACTCATAGAGCTTCTTGATCCCACATAAGTCTTTAAACGAGCGGTCGTAGGAGATTTCGTCTAATTAAGGTACTTTCCTCTCCGAATAAACGGCTCCACCAGAAACTACAAGAAATGAAGTTTGCCTGGCTCTTAGGATAGTTTGCAAGAAATGCAAACTCAAGTATTGATAGACCAAGGTTGTTTGGACAACAAGGAAATTCCAAAACCAAAAATATCCTCAAGATATGCATTAAAGTACCTAAAATCGGTTTTCCAATTAATGTTAACCAACATTTCCGAAAACTCTCATAGAAAAACTTCTATTATTAGTTTAGAACATTAACTAGTAATATTTTCTAGAGGATATGCTTTAATTGCTAGTAGTTAAAACTAGGCCCGGTACTGGAGGGGGGCATAGTGTGCTCCAGCACAGGGCGGGATTTTCTGCACCTTTGGTGGGCTACTATTTTGCTGGCCCAATATGGTTTGTTAAGCTATTATGGAAATGTTTGCGTGTTCATAACATAATAAGAATAGAAGTGGCAAAAAAATGTCAGAACATCTGGCATCCCTATAACCGTTTTATTTGACTAAACCACACATTTCTTAGTATTATGGACAAAAATATGAACCAACTAAGACGCTCTTGCAATTAGTGCCTTGTGGGGAGCACTAAGAACTAAAAAACACACTGCAAAGTTTTTTTATTTTACGTCGTCTAAATCAACCTTGGGACTCTATCTTCTCAATTTACATGTCGATTTACATGGACTCCTGCTGCATTAGTTGGAGCAATCGATTTCACATGCTAATTATGTGTTTAGAAAAAAACAAATTATCTATATATTATATAGTGTAACCTTTCTTTCTTTTTATTTATATAGCTAGTGTAACTTTTTTTTTTCCGCATTGAAGGGCGTTCGCGACACTTTTGCACAGGGTCGTCTGAATGTCAGGGACGGCCCTGATTAAAATATATATGATTAAAATCATAATTAAATGCTTTTCAATATTTCGGACCAGGGATCACCTTGAGTATCAAGGAATATCTTTGAACAATAAATTATAAGAGTTATGTACATGTTAAATATGTCGACATCTGGAAGCTTCTCAACTTGACAAACCCAAAACCCTAGTTCACACACACAATGAAGAAATATGTGAACCATGGTTATTGGTTTTGTACATGGAACCGATTAAACCATCACTCCAAAGTATGTTGTGACTGGTTATAACCTGATTCCCAATATAGGCCGTAATCGGTTACACCTTGCTCACAAAGTAGCTTGTGACCGGTTACACCTTGCTTCCCGAGTTAGCTTGTGATCGGTTACAACTTGCTTCCCCAAGGTAGCTTGTGGTCGATTACAACTAACTTCTCAATTCATCTTGTGACCGGTTATACCTTGGTTCCCAAATTAACTTATGACCGGTTCCAACTTGCATTCCAATATAGCTTGTGATTGGTTATACCTTGATTTTCAATGTAGCTCATGACCAATTACAACTAGCTATATTATATAGGCTATGACCGGTTATACCTTAAGTCTCAACAAATTTAAGATAGGTTCTACCAAAGTCATCTTTCATTGGTCATCCAAAAGATATTCAAAGAATATCAAGACCAATCATGATTTCCCTTTCGATTATGAATACAAGTTCATACATCTATTTCCTTAAATTCATGTAAAGATACATAATTTTTTAAGATGAAATCACACCTATATAATGCACACATAATCAAATAAATATATACAATAGATTATGTCAATGTCGTATTTACGAAGTTCCAAAAGATAAGCGTTTATACTTCGTAATATGTTTTCCTTGACACTTTGATCATACTATTATGATCAAGTCTCACTATTAGAGTATTATATACAATATATACAACTTCGCATGTTATGTTTTCAATATAGCACGACTTGAAAGATATGTTTGGAATGGAAACAAGATCAAGTCAATATTACTAACCTCGAGTGGAAGGATGATGTCGTCATTGTAGTCGTTACTTCTTCTCATTCTTCAGGTCTTCGGAGTGATACTTGTATGTCTCAATATTCCTAGACTTTCTAGTCTAACCTAAACGAAGTTGAGTTTAGTATTTAATCAGGCGAATCTAGATGAGTTTTGATACTAAAATATGACAACCAAACTTGACATACCAACGCTTGGTGGGTTCAACCGAGCTATGCTCTAACAATCTCACCCTTTGTCAATTTTAGTGACAAAACTCTTATTACATATGGAGCTAAACGAATTACAAAATAACTCATTCTTCATACGCTTGATTCAAAGTTTCAACAACACAATAACCTGCATATATTCAATAAATAAATGTCGATGTTGACATTTGAATAACAAAAGCTTTTACTCCCCCTAAAGGCAAGCTAGGTAAATATTCAATCCGAACATCTTTGTTATTCCCCTTTTTTAGTTAGAAATACTACACAACATGATGATACGTTTCTCCCCCTTGGTCTATGCTTTACTCTTTCGTTAGATATAACGTTTAAGCACAATTGTCCTTTCCTAGTGTTTAAAAATCAGTTGTTTACTCCATATATTTCTCCCCCTTTTTGTCACAAAAATGACAAAGGTTCTAGCAAACAAAGGACAAACCGAAAGGATCTTACAAATCTATAAGACTTGTACAACCTATAAGAGTTAAGCACGAAGGTTTCACATACCATTTTAGATAACCAATATTAAAACCAAAACTACAAAAGTAATTTAGTTTCAAAATGTTATCAAGGAAACAATTTCCCAAAGAAATTTTCCCTATAGTCTAACAAATCGACTAAGATACTTAATTCCATTGTTGAACCGATTGCGTATGTACAATCGCTTGTTTCGACAAGACCAAAATAAAGATCAGAATTAACTCTATTTTTCTCATCAAGCTCTAATTATTCCATAAAATAACTTTGACTTTTCCCTTTAGACAAGACAAACACTAGGTTAGTTAACTAGTTTTTCTTGTCAAGGCATTGGATTAGACTTAAATAACCGAATCCTCCGATTGATAAGTCTAACTAAAATCAGAATTAACTTAATTTCTCTCATCCGGAATCAAATGGACTAAACAAATGACCCCGTAATTTTGTTAAGTCAAAAACAATAGATACAAACCAAAATAAATTGATTTGTAATTATTTTTCTTAACCAGAAGCAATTGAAACAAATATAACCATTACAACACCGCAATTGCACAGAATTTCATTAAGCAAAAACACTTGATACCCAACAATAAAGAAGATATCAAATCATAATAAGTCAATAAATAGTTTTTCTTAACCGGAAACAATTGAATCATATAAAGCAATCCATACACAATAATGGAACATATCAATTGTACTGAAATTTTGTTAAGCAAAATAAAAAATATGTGCAATATAAACAGGCTTTTATTAAACAGGAAAAACGATTAACTAACAAATAAAATCATTACCTCAATTTCTGCAGCCACTTCTCCCCAGAAAGATATATCATTAAGCGCAAGTTCGAATAAGAACTCTCCCCCAATTTGTTGTCATCCTCTCGCAGGAGCGAAAGAACAACAACAAAAGAAACCTTTACCAGAGAAAGGTTGAATCGGTTTTAACTAATGCGTGCCAATAGCAAAAGTTGAAACCCGAAACACATATGTTATGCTAAACACAACTTATGTAAACATAAATTGGTTATCAACATATTGTGACTTTTCACATATGAGTTTCAATCAGAACACCTTATGATCCTTTGATAAAGCCTACCAACATGGGCTAGAACTTAATCTCGCTAAAACAAAAAGCCACACAAATCATAAGGTCATTCACCATATGAGATTTGGAACATAAAGTTAATGAAAACCAACGTTTATCTCATATCAGGAGTACTCATATATATACCAAATATTTTGTTTATAGTACATAAACAATCATTAGTATATGTGACTTACATATGAGCTACACCATCACACTTTCTTATGATTTTGATATAACAATCACGAAGATATGATTCAAAGATCGGCTATACTCAAAAGTCACTAACCATAAGAAAGTGAACCAATATATGAGACTGAAACATAGTAGTTTATCTCATAAACTCAAATGCAATACACCATAAATATTCAACCGAAAAACAAGTATTTTAATTACCTTAACCTTGTAGGAAATGAAATTACAAAAACAACGCAAAAAGAATGAGGTCATTCCGAGTTCGGACGAAGAAGTTATGAGCAAAACAGTTTTACACTCCTTAGTATGGATTAAGTTGTGACCGGTTACACCTTGATCCCTTGGTTAGGTTGTAACCAATTACACCTTGCATACGATGTCCGAATTTAGTGATTTTTGGCTCGTTTTAACCGTATAAACAAGAGATAGACATATATGACCTGTAGATATCAACACCATAAACTCATAATTACCGTTTCTATCAAATGCTCAAATATAGATAGATAAGGTATGAGTAAAGAAGAGAAAAATCTCTCTGAAGATGTTAATTAGTCATATAATAACCGAGAGGTCATGTTCTCAGTTTTCATGTGCTTCCTCATCTTTCATAAGATTGAGCACAAAGGTGAGCATGCACATTTCAACACACCTAGGTTGTGTTGAGTTGATCCTTGTCTTGTTCGTCACGGATGACTAAGACAGAATCATCATCCTTGACCTCTTGCTTGGTTTGGTTTCTCTTGTTCCATTTCTTGTATTTCTTCTTTGACTTGTGATGAAGAGTGTCATTATCACAACATTCATTCGTACAAGAGAATTTAGACAACAAGATGTTTTTCCTTAGTATTTCAAGAAGACTCTCAATATTTATCAATCGAGTGTCATTCTTGTGACTAACTTTTCATCCCTCTTTGGCCATGGAGGACTTCGAGACCCATTTGTAGATGGGTTTCGCAGGAGCGGCTTTCTCCTTCATACCATTAGGACCATTGCCCTTTTGGATACTTCGCAAAACAATTTTTCTCAAATTTGGAACATCAGATCTTGTCTCCGCATTTACAAAGTCATCTCTCTTTCTATAATCGGGTCTTTTATGAGATGACCTTGTCGAGCGATAGGAAAAATTTGAACTATCATTATAATAATTCTTTTGCCTAAACTTAGGACAATAACGATCTAAGTTCTTTCGGGGAAGAAAACTTAGCTAATTCGTTTGATACAAAAGAAAGTGCATCTTGCATCTTACGAACTATGCATCCCCATTGCAAGTGTCCTTTATTACCAAAAAAATAACAATGATTGGTAACAAAAGGAGTATGAGTTTTAATGTTACGTTTTTGTGGATCCATTTTCATTGGAGATCGACGAATTATCTTCTTTTTCTTATCTTTGTTCAACGTTGTTGGTTTCTTGACATAAGCAGAGGTGCTCTCTTTGATGGTTGCACTTGAAGAGTCTTGTTGAACATGATTCTTAGGCATGACAAGCTTTACATCTTTACAAAAAATAGGAGCATCTTTTACATCAGTGGAAGCCCCTGGTTGAGAAGAATTTGTAGCTTTAATTTTTTTTTACCTATTTGCTAATATTTGAAGCATTTATTCCCTTATAGCCCAATCCTCTTGTGTCACGACGATTTCTACTTGCTTCTAACATTGAGGTTAACTTTTTTGAGCTTTCATTGGATTTTTTCAGTTCCAAATTTTCTTCTTCGAACATCTTGATTTTATCAAGAGCACTAGTTAGCTCAGCCTCAAGGCGTTTTTGTCGAGGGATATATGCGCCTTTTTTATTTTCAAGAGATTTTATCTTCAAGGAAGAATCATCCTTGTAAAAAAGAATGTCTTCCCTTAAGAAAGCCATATCAAGAACATATTGATCATTTTCGGCTTTCACGGAGGTGAGATCAAGAGCAAGTTTCTCATTTTCAGATTGCATACAACACATCTTCCAGAAGCTTTCCTTCTCTTTCTAGTGCCAAAGTAAGTTCAGTAGCACATATAGCAAAGTGTTCACTCAGCTCTTTTAGTTTTGATGTTTTTATATTCATGTAATCAATGTCTTCTCTATCATCATGAAGAAATTTTATAGAGTCTGAATCATTGACAGTGAATACAGGGTTCAACTTAACCTCTTCTTGAGAATATTCAGACATATTTTCGGAAGAGCAAGTAGAACTTGAAGAAGAAGCCATTTTTAAATATTTTATAAAATCAAATCCATATAGTGATTTTCCAAACTCTTGTTGAACATTAGTAGAGTCCTTTATAAGTTAAGCTTTACTTCTCTTATTTCGACTCATGTCTTATAGGTTGGATTGCACCAAACACAGATTGTTAGATCTTTTAGTGTTTGCCTGCTCTGAAACTAATTGAAAAGACGAGGGTACCCAAATACACCATAATATTTTATTTATCAACCTATAAGTCCTCTACCGAATGTGATTTTATATGGACAGAGTCGAGACAATACAACAAATTTGGTTCACACTTCGTGTGATCGTCTATGGATACGAGATCGAGACAATACAACAACAAGGTCACTTGTGTGATTGACTGTGGATACAAGATCGAGATGATACGAAAACAAAGTGTGCACTTGATAATAGGTTCGGTAATAACCGAAACTCTATAAGATCAATATCAAGTGTTAACGAATTAACGTACAAGTGCAATTTACTTTAATTATAATAAAACAATTATAATGCGGAAAACTAAAGTAAATGACACGGAAAAATTTTGTTAACGAGGAAACCGCAAATGCAGAAAACCCCCGGGACCTAGTCCAGTTTTGAATACTCTCAGAATTAATCCGCTATACAAAATCTAATACCAACTTCGTATAGTTGAGACCAAACAAACTACCCCTAGCTACTTAGTTCCCTCAGTATCCCTGCGCCTTCGACTTCTAGAGTCACGCACGTGAATAACAAGTCCTTTTGGATCGTATTCCAAACAACAAAGGAAGAATCTGTTTGATAACCACTCTAATCAATCTTGCTAAAGATATTTGATGAGTTGTTGACAAAGGCTCTTATGTTTAATATAATAAACTCCTTTGTCTAGTTAGATCAATCTAAATATTGATTACCAAAATAATCAAGTTCTAAATTTGCAATCAATCAATATAGATCTCAAAGAAAAACTATAAAGCAATACCGATCTCAAGCAACTAATCAATAAAGTATATCAAAGATAAACCGATTCTAGTTGGATCCTAGCCGATCAAGGTTTGTGCACTAAATCCACAATATACGAAAACTAATAAGAATTCTTCTTCGTCTTCAAATCTTCTATTGCCTTCAAATACCTGCACAACAACACTTGAATCCTCTTGTGATCAATCATGCACATAACTGAGTCTGTTAACAATGGATTATCACAAGATGTCTTTAGATCTGAAGATGGTTCTAAAGATCCCGTCGATACTTTGATCTAGTTTGAGTGAGCCTTATATCATAAGAGAAGGTTCTCAAGAATAAACAAACTAGGTGCAATCAAAATTACAACAATCGTTGGTCAATCAAATCAATGATAGAAAACTAATAACACTGCAATTATCTAGTTTCCCACCAACGGTACTCGTAGAGCTTCTTGATCCCACAGAAGTCTTTAAACGAGTGGTCGTAAGATATTTCGCCTAATTAGGGTACTTTCCTCTCCGAATAGACGGCTCCACCAGAAACTACCAGAAATGAAGTTTGCTTGGCTCTTAGGATAGTTTGCAAGAAATGCAAACTCAAGTATTTATATACCAAGGTTGTTTGGACAACAAGGAAATTCCAAAACCGGAAATATTCTCAAGATATTCATTAAAGTACCTAAAATTGGTTTTCCTATTTCCAATTAATGTTAACCAGCATTTCTGAAAACTCTCATAGAAAAACTTATATTACTAGTTTAGCACATTAACTAATAAAATTTTCCACAGGTTATAATTTGATTGCTGGTAATAAAGCATATATGATGAAAATTATAATTAAATGCTTTTCAATATTTCGGACCAGGGATCACCTTAAGTATCAAGGAATATCTTTGGACAATAAATGATAAGAGTTATGTATATGTTCAAATATGTCGACATATGGAAGCTTATCAACTTGACAAACCCAAAACCCTAATTCACACACACACCATGAAAAAATATGTGAACCATGGTTATTGGTTTTGTACATGGAACCGATTAAACCATCACTCCAAAGTATGTTGTGACCGTTTATAACATGATTCCCAATACAGGTCGTAATCGGTTACACCTTGCTCATAATATAGCTTGTGATCGGTTACACCTTGCTTCCCGAGTTAGCTTGTGATCGGTTACAACTTGCTTCCCAAAGGTAGCTTGTCATCGATTACAACTAACTTCCCAATTCATCTTGTAACCGGTTATACCTTGGTTCCCAAAGTAACTTATGACCGGTTCCAACTTGCATTCCAATATAGCTTGTGATTGGTTATACCTTGATTTTCAATGTAGCTCATGACCAATTACAACTAGCTATATTATATAGGCTATGACCGGTTATACCTCAAGTCTCAACAAATTTAAGATAGGTTCTACCAAAGTCATCTTTCATTGGTCATCCAAAAGATATTCAAAGAATATCAAGACCAATCATGATTTCCCTTTCGATTATGAATACAAGTTCATACATCTATTTCCTTAAATTCATGTAAAGATACATAATTTTTTAAGATGAAATCATACCTATATAATGCACACATAATCAAATAAATATATACAATAGATTATGTCAATGTCGTATTTATGAAGTTCCAAAAGATAAGCGTTTATACTTCGTAATATGTTTTCCTTGACACTTTGATCATACTATTATGATCAAGTCTCACTATTAGAGTATTATATACAATATATACAACTTCGCATGTTATGTTTTCAATATAGCACGACTTGAAAGATATGTTAGGAATGGAAACAAGATCAAGTCAATATTACTAACCTCGAGTGGAAGGATGATGTCGTCATTGTAGTCGTTACTTCTTCTCATTCTTCAGGTCTTCGGAGTGATACTTGTATGTCTCAATATTCCTAGACTGTCTAGTCTAACCTAAACGAAGTTGAGTTTAGTATTTAATCAGGCGAATCTAGATGAGTTTTGATACTAAAATATGACAACCAAACTTGTCATACCAACGGTTGGTGGGTTCAACCGAGTTATGCTCTAACAGGTATTATCTTAGTTGACTGCTATGAATGTTCTTGGTAGATCATCTCAAATGATGACCAAATTTGTGGCTATTTGCAGTTTATGTATTTGCTTTTCGGTTGAGATGCTTTTCATCTCATAAATTTAATTTTTTGCTCTTGTTTCTTTTGTATGGTTTCGAATACCAATTGACACATCCTGTATGGTTTATCATATTGCAGACTTGTTATTTGATAATGCGAGGATCTTAATCAACACCTACTGCCTCTGTTTCTTCTAATAAGCGGCCACCTCGATCTCTGTTAGAGCATAGCTCGGTTGAACTCACCAAGCGTTGGCATGTCAAGTTTGGTTGTCATATTTTAGTGACTCAAAACTCATCTAAAGTTGCTTGATTGTATACTAGAGTCAACTTCGTTTAGGCTAGACTAGAAAGTCTAGGAATGTTGAGACATACAAGTATTACTCCGAAGACCTGAAGAAAGTGAAGAAGAAGTGAACTACAACGACAACATCATCCTTCCTCTTGAGGTTAGTAATATTGACTTGAAATGCTTTAATTCCTAACATATCTTTCAAGTCGTGCTATATCGAAAACATAACTGCGAAGCTGTATATATTGTACATAGTGTATATATTACTCTAGTGATGTGACATGGTCATATTTTTATGATTGATAAAAAAATTTATAGTTGTAGAAAAAGGTTCGTTGAGACTTGTGAAGATTTTCGATCTCAGACTTAAATAAAACTAAAAATAAGAAGAACTCAATTTAAATTTGTTATCAAGATTGTAAGAACACCGAGACTTAGGATTCCACTATTTTCCAATTTTATGTGATTCAATTAATAATAATCATGCAACTTATACATTCGAGTGATTCTAATATATTACAATAATTATATTTTTAGAAATAACAATTGTTTATCAAAAGCATAGAACATCAAAACCCTAGGCAAGCATGCTTCTATCAAAAGAAATCACAATTGTTTAACCAAAATCAATAAATCAATTTTCTCATCAAGGCAAATAATCGTAAATAGAATTGCAATAATTAATTAAATAAAAATTACCACACAAATATTGGAAAGTAGCTTCCTCCGTCGCCTCAGCAAAGGGGTTTAGCTCCTCATGTTGGAAATATGCTCAAAAGTTGATTTCATTGATCCAAAGGTGTTCATAAAGAAGAAAAGGTATAAAGCAGTTGAGTTTATAACAGATATAATAGTTACAAAACTCACTGTTACAGAGAACCCTAACAGAACTGTTGCGAACTCTAATTATTTGTTACAAAAATTGTGACAAAGGTATTGAATTTGAAAGAATAGGCCACGTTTTCTGCGACTGTCTCTTACTGCTGTTCTGTGTTCTTCTTCTTCCTATCGCCTGTGTTCTCTGCAACTCTTCAAACTTCTCTGTTATGCTTCTAAACTTTCCCCAAAGTGTACGTACCCCCTCTACGACTCATACCCAGGCTATATATACCCAACAGGTGATGTTATTTCGAGAAATATATTCCAACTATCCGTTTTCTTCTCTGCAAGTTACGACAATTTTCTTCTTCCTTTGGTTTATCTTCTGCGCACCTGTAGCTGCCAAATATTCTCTAAATTGGACCAAATCATTTCTACAGCTTAGATATTGCCAAAATCTCCACGTACTTTCCTTCTTCCAAGCCTACAGATCCCGAGAATGTTTCACTATGTGTTGTCGGGAATCATTGAAAATCGTCTTGTTTCCTCGAACATAAAACTCTTACCATACCTGTTTTCTTGCAACCACTCCATATTAATCCAAAAGTGGAGAAAATATCCAAAAGAATCTCGTGAAAATCTCGACCAAAACCAATCCAAAATACCGATATTTCCATTCCCTGTTTAGCGAAATCTTCTTTTCCTTCCCTTCTTTTTTGATTTTTTTAAGACATACCAATCCAGTTTTACTAAAACAGGCCTAAAAGAATCCAAACCCATGAGAAAATCCACCAAGAACACGTCCAAATTTGCTCCAGAGAAATACGCAGACATTCAGTCTATTTTCCCGCCAAAACTAGTTTCTTGAACCGTGAAGATGATGGTGCCCCTTATCCAATGGGGGGTGCCGATAGTAGGGTGGGTACCCCTTAGTATTTGAGGTGCCCCTTATCCAAAATGAGAGTCCGAATAGCAAGTGTCCTCCGGGTGCCTTTATCAACTTTTCGAGCCGATTTTTCCAGAAATGTTTATTGCCCAAAAATACCTAAAAACACATAAAGACCATAATAAGTACAATAATTGAGCACTAACAATATATAGAATCGAGACAAATCAGACACAAAAATGTGTCTATCAATGATCATAGTATTAGGGAATTAGACTACGAAGTATAACTCTTATCTTTTGAACTTCGTAGATATGACATCGACATAATCGTGTATATATTGTTTTGATTATGTGAATAGGTTATGGTGAAGATTTCATCATAGAAAACAATGTTTTACATTTTTTTAAAGGAAGTACATTCATGAACTTGTTTTATGAATCGAAAAGGAAATCGCTAAGCTTATTGGTACGGCTATTCATTGCATATCTTTGGATTACCAATATGTGAGATGGTAGAACCAATCGTAACTTTGTTATGTATCTTGGTATAACTAATCACAATGCCTGACTTATGATTTGTTATGACTAGTTTTTGTTAATTGGTGTAACCGATCATAAGTAATCACCATGAGATGGTATGATCGATATTTGTAATTGGTGTGACCGATCACCGATAAATTGTGTAATCGATCCTTGTAATTGGTGTAACCGGTCCTGGTAATTGGTGTGACCGATCACAAGCAATACCATGAGTATATGGTAACCAGTCCTGGTAATTGATGTAACCGATCCTGGTAACTAATATAAACGGTCCTGGTAATTTGTGTGACCGATCACAAGTGTTTCCATTTTAAGGTATAACCGATCCTAGTGATTGGTAGAACCGATTAAACCCATGTATGTGATTTGATATTAGATCAATCACATAGTGATCTTGGAATACATGTGAATCAATTCTAAACTTGTTTGGAAGTGTGGTATAACCGATTCCAAGAATGTAAATCCATGTAAATATGAATAAGGATTTACAGTGAAAAGATGTCAACATACTTTGAACACGTTCAGTAACTCTTATCATTTATTGTTCAAAGATATTCCTTAGTACTCAAGGAGATCTTGTGCCGAAATAAATTGAGAATATTTTAATTAAGGTTTTTGGTTTTATATACTTTAATTACCAGCAATTAAATGCATATATCAAGAGAATAAAAATTAGTAATGTGCATTTACTAATTGAAGATTTTCTATTGAGAGATTTCAGAAATTTTGGACAAGCATTTATTGGAATTATGAAAACCGAATTTTTCCATTCATTGCATATCTTGAGAATATTTTCAGTTTTAGAAATTCCTTGGTGTCTAAACATCCTTAGTCTATAAATACCTAAGTTTGCACTTCTAGCAAACTATCCTAAGATCCAGGCAAACTTCATATTTTTGTTGTTTCTGGTGGAGCCGTCTACCCGGAGAGGAAACTACCCTAATTAGGCGAAATCTCTTACGACTGCTCGTTTAAAGACTTCTGTGGGATCAAGAAGCTCTACGAGTACCATTGGTGGGAAACTAGATAATTGCAGTGTTATTGGTTTTCGATTGATTTGATTGACTAACGGTTGTTGAAACTTTGATTGCACCTAGTTTGTTTATTCTTGGGAATCTTCTCTTCTGATATAAGATTCACTCAAACTAGATCGAAGTATCGACGGGATATTTAGAACTGTTTGTAGATCTAAAGACATCTTATGATAATCCATTATTAACAGACTCCTTTCTGTGTATGATTGATCACAAGAGATTCAAGTGGTGTTGTGTAGGTGTTTATTGAAGATTAAAGAAGATTTGAAGACAAAGAAGATTTCTTATTTGGTTCTCATATCTTTGGGTGTGCACAAACCTTGATCGGCTGGGATCCAACTAGAATCGGATTTATTCGATTGATTAGTTGCGTGAGATCAACATCACTTTATAGTTTTTTTTGGAATCTATATCGATTGATTACGAATCTAAACTTGACTACTTTGGTAGTTATCGGATAGATTGATCTAACCAATCAAAGGAGTTTATTAGATTAAACGGAAGAGCCTTTGCGTATGACTTGAGATATCTTTATCTTGAAAGAATCGAAAGAGTAGTTACCAAACAGATTTGTTGTTCCTTTACTGTTTGGAATACGATCCAAAGAAATTGTTCCAGTGCGTGCACTCATCGAAGTCGGAAGCGCAGGGATACCGAGGAAACTAAGTGAACTAGGGGTAGTTGCTTGGTCTCAACTATACGAAGTTGGTGTAGATTTTGTATAGCGGCTTAATTCTGAGAGTATTCAATTCTGGACTAGGTCCCGGGGTTTTTCTGCATTTGCAGTTTTCCTCGTTTACAAAATCTTGTTGTGTGATTTACTTTTATTTTCCGCAATTATATATGTTTATATAATTTAAAGTAAATTACACAAACGTTAAGTCCATAGATACTTGATATTGATCTATAGAGTTTGGTTAAGCCTGAACGTATTATCAAGTATCACACTTTGGTAGTCGTATTATCTCGATCTCGTATCCATAGACAATCACACAAAGTGTGAATACCGATTTGTTGCATTGTCTCGACTTTGTCCATAGACGATCACTTTCGGTAAGAGGACTTATAGGTGGATAAATAAAAGATTGTGGTGTATTTGGGTACCCTCGTCTTTTCAATTGGTATCAGAGCAGGAAAACATGAAAAAGATCTAATAATATGTGTTTGGTGCGATCCATCCTATAAGAAATGGGCCAAAGTAAAGTTAAGCGAGAGCGAAAACTGAATAAAGGCTCAGTTAACATATTACAAGATATGTGCTCAAAAGGAGAGTTCTCTTCAATTTCAGATTTCTCAATTGATGAGGTCTCTAACGAGATATTTTTGAGTTTTATACTTGAGATCTCTAATGAAAGATCAAGTGTGAAAACTTCTGAACTAAAGGAATTAAGTAAACAATTTCTTTTCTGCTCTAATGAACTTTTTTCAGCACTTGAAAGAGAACGAGATTTAACTTTAAAGTTTGAAAATCTCTATGAAGAGCATAAATTGCTAAAAGAAAAAACCACACAACAAGTTTGTGACTACGAAGAAAAGATGAATACTGAACGTCATCATGTAGAAACTTGTGAAAAAGATCTGGATAAAACTTGAGAAAAGGTTTGTCTTTTAGAAAAAGAGCTTGATGACTCTAAAATAGAATTGAACTCTCAACAAGAGTACTTCAAGGAAAAAGAAAAAGGTCTTCTTTCTAACATAAAATGTTTAGAGGAAACTCTTAACTCTACCCTTGATGAAAATGAATCATTAAAAGAGGAAATCTCTATGGTGAGAAAACTTAATGAGAGCTCAAACAACTTATCCTCATTGTTGGTAACAGGAAGAAGTCATGGGTACACACGTGGTTTAGGATATGAAGGTAGTAATACTGTAGTTCCTAACAATGAAATAAAGTTTGTCAAATCCGTGTGTACTCAAACAGAGGATTGTCTAAAAGAAAATGCTCAACATGGCTGTGGAGAAACTAGTAGGGACAAACAAACGATTGATGATCATTCAAACCAGAAGAAGAAGGCTGATGAATAAAGGAAAAGATCGAAGCTAAGAAGAGTACAGAAAGTCAAAGGAGTTTTCAACAACCTTGCACAAACAGGTAACAATAAACATTACCACTCTTATAATACCAAACGTTGTTATTCTTGTGGTAGTAAAAAACATGTTCAGAAGATGTGCAAGATTCGTAAAATGCAAAATGCTCTCCGTTTTGTTTCAAAGGAATTGGAAAAGATAAACTTTGATTCTCGACTATTAACAAAAAGAGTAAAGGACTATTATGCTGATTTCTTGTCTACTCAGTATACTCCAAAATCATTTAAAAGAAGACATAAGAAAAATGATTTTAAACGAGCAAGTTTTATCTCTCATCCTTTAAAAAGTGTAGTCTCTGAACCATTATTCGATTATGATGATATATCATATCTCAAGAAATGGAAGAGGAAGAACAGTAGAAAATAATGCACTGTTTCATAAGAACAAATTTCTCCATACCCGAGCACTCCTGTGTTATAGAAATTTGTTTAAAATGGGTAATTCCAGTTATTTCCTCTTAAAAAAAGATTACCGAAAAATCTTTAAATAAAAAGTTTCTTTTTATAAGAGGCTAAAAACTTATAAGAACTTAACCCTTATTCGAATCCTTCATGGTTCTCAATAATGAAAGAACTAAAAAATGCTATATCAGATTCGATATACTCCTGTAGATTTCATGATCTATTAACTAGAAAAATTCATATAATTCTTTTCACTGAGAATAAGAGATCATACAGTGAATTTGTGGGAGAATACTGTATTCAAGAAGTGGAAAGTGTTTTGGATTCCTCTAATAAAGGAAGACTTGAACTTTGTTCTGATTTGTGCTCATATCATATCATGCCCTCTCTTATGGAAGTAAGAGCTACAAATCTATGTGAAGGAGTTCTAGAACTGATCGGAAGAAAGGAACTTCTGAAGGAATTATCCTCAATTGCTGAAAAGGAAATTATTTTCCATGCTGTTTGTTGGGCATCTTATAGAGACTTTCGTGATCTTCAAATGATTAGTTTTCACTCTACCAATCTGGAACTGTTTGAAGAAAACCTTGATGAAATCATGGAAACAGAGGATAACAAGGATGAATAAGTTTAAACTCTTGTCCAGGAAAATAGACATCGGTTTTTGATTTCTTTCAAATAATTGTATAAGGTCTATTTTGAATAAAACTATCTATTATTTATGAATAAAATTATTATTTTATAATTTTTCTTATGATAGTTTTCGATTACATAGCCTGTGCTTGAATGCTTTATATTATTGCTATGTGTGTTATGGGATGTTTGGTTTCGGTTTTCATAACCTTAATATTCGATCTCATATTGTAGGAACCCTTATGGTTTGGGTGACTTTTTGATTTAACGGGATTGAGTCCTAGCCCATGTTGGTAGGCTTTATCAAAGGATCATAAGGGGTTCCGATTGAAACTAATATGTGAAAAAGTCACAATATGTTGAATTGTTTTTGGTTTAGCATAAAAGCATATGTGTTTCGGGGTTTCAACTTTTGCATCGCATTAGTTAAAACCGATTTTCAACCTTTCTCTGGTAAAGGTTGGTCTTTGTTGTTGTTCTTTTGTTTTGGCGGGAGGATGACAACATAACGAGAGAGAGTTCTATGTGAACTTGCGCTTAATGACATATCTTTTGGGGGTGAAGTGGATGCGGAATTTGAGGTAATGAATTTGTTAGTTAATCGTTTTCCTGTTTAAGAAAAGCCTGATTTTATTGCATATATTTATTGCTTTTGCTTAACAAAATTTCGGTACAATTGATGTTTATTCCATTATTTGTGTATGGATGTATGTGTGTGATTCAATTGTTTCCGGTTAAGAAAAACTATTGTTATCTTTCTTTATGGTTTGGTATCAATTGTTTAGGCTTACGAAATTTCGGTGCAATTACGGTACTATAATGTCTATGTTTGTTTCAATTGCTTCCGGTTGAGATAAATAATTATGCAAGTTGATTTATTTGGTTTGTATGAATTTTTTATGGCTTAACAAAAAGGTTTTCGGGATCAATTGTTTAGACCAATTCGATTCCGGATAAGAGAAACTAAGTTAATTCTGATCTTAGTTAGACTTATCAAAGTGGAGGTTTCGGTTATTCAAGTCTAATCGAATGCCTTAACAAGAAATGCTAGTTAACTAACCTAGTACTTGTCTTGTTTAAAAGTGAAAGGTCTAAGTTATTATTTGAATAATTAGAACCTGATGAGAAAAATAGAGTTAATTCTGATCTTTATTTTGGTCTTATTGAACAAGCGATTGTATTTGTATAATCGGTTTAGCAAAAGAACTAAGGTGCTTAGTCAATTTATGATTTGCTAAACTATTAGGGAAAATTGCTTCGGGAAATTGTTTCCTTTGTAACATATCAAAACAAAATTACTTTGTAGTTTCGGTTTTGATATTGGTTATCTAAAATGGTGTGTGGAACCCTCGTACTTAACTCTTATAGGTTGCAAGTCTTTTAAGATTTGTAAGATCCTTTAGGTTTGTCTTTTATTTGCTCGTACCTTTGTCATTTTGTGATAAAAAGAGGGAGAAATATATGGAGTAAACAAGTGATTTGGTATCACTAAGGAAAGGACAATAGTGCTTAAAATTTATATCTAACGAAAGAGTAAAGCATAGACTAAGGGGGAGTAACATATCATATGATGATTTGTAGTTATATGGACTACAAGAGGGAATAACAAAGACGTGCGGATTGAAAATCTACTTATCTTACCTTTAGGGGGAGTATTAGCTTTGCTATTATAATGTCAACAACGCCATTTATGGATTGAATGTATACAGGTTATTGTGCTGTTGAAACTTGGAATCAAGCGTATATGTAATGAATTCTTGTAATTTGTTTATCCATATGATGTAAGAGTTTTGTCACTAAAATTGACAAAGGGGGAGATTGTCAGAGCATAGCTCGGTTAAACCCACCAAACGTTGGTATGTCAAGTTTGGTTGTCATATTTTAGTGAACCAAAACTCATTTAAAGAGTCGCTTGACTATTTAGTAGAGTCAAATTCGTATAGGTTAGCTATAAAATTACTAGGATATGAGACTTACAAGTATTACGTGAAGACTTGAAGAATGTGAAGAAGTAAAGAGATACAACGACGACATCATCCTTCCTCTTGAGGTTAGTAATATTTAACTTGAACTGTTTCATTCCTAACGTATCTTTCAAGTCGTGCATATTGAAAACATAACTGCGAAGCTGTGAATGATTATACTCTAGTTAGACATAGTATTAAGGAATTACAATACGAAGTATAACGTCTATCTTTTAAACTTCGTATATAAGACATCGACATAATCGTATGAATGCTATTGTGATTATGTATGGGTATGGGTGAAGATTTCGTCCTAGGAAACAATGTTTTACATTCGTTTAAAGGAAGTACAATTCATAAAATTGTTTTGTGAATCAAAAAGGAAATCGCTAGGCTTATTGGTATTGTTATTCATTGCAAATCTTTGGATTACCAATATGTGTGTTTAGTATAACCGCTCATAACTTGTTTATGTATCTTGGTAAAACTATTAACAATGCCTGACTTTTGTATTTGTATGACTTTTATTAGTGAAACTGAGCTTAAGTAATCACCTGAGATGGTATGATCGATATTTTGTAATTGGTATGACCAACTCTAGACATTGGGTAACCGATCCTAGTAAGAGGTGCAACGATCACAAGTATGTGGAATCGATCCTTGTAAGAGGTACAACAAGTCTTAGTAATTGGTAACCGATCACAAGTAAATACCATAATAACGTGGTAACCGATCATAGTACCTAGTCAACCAATTTTTGGAAAGCTAGTGTGACCGTTCCTAGTACCCACATGGAGGTAGAACCGAAGCTTTATGTTTTCGTAGAACCATGAAACCCATTAATGGTGATTTGATAGAATAATCAATCACATAGTTCTTGGAAGTCAGATGAACCAATTCTAAACTTGTTTGGAAGTGTGGCAAATCGGTTCCAAGATTGTAAATATGAAAAAAGATTTACAAAGTAAAGATGTCAACATACTTTGAACATGTGCAGTAACTCTAATCTTTTATTGTTCACAGATATTCCTTAATAACTAAAGGAGAATCCCGGATCGAAATAAATTGAGAATATTTTAATTAAGGTTTTTAGTTTTATATGATTTTAATTTCCAGCAATTAAATGCATATCTTTAGAAAATAAAAATTGGTAATGTGCATTCTAATTGGAGATTTTCTACTGAGATTTCGGTCAATATTTGGACAGCGCATTTCCAGGAATTATGAAAACCGATTTTGGACTTTATTGCATATCTTTGAGAATATTCGGTTTTGGAAATTCCTTGGTGTCCAAACTTCCTTGGTCTATAAATATTGAAGTTTGCATTTCGAGCAAACTAATCCTCAGAGCCAGCAAAACTACCTAGCTGTGTTTTTACTGGTGGAGTCGTCTATTCGGAGAGGAAAGTACCCTAATTAGGGGAAATCTCTTACGACCGCTCGTTTTAAAGACTTCTTTGGGATTGAGAAGCTCTACGAGTACCGTTGGTGGGAAACTAGATAATTGCAGTTTATTATTAGTTTTCGATTGATTTGATTGACTAACGGTTGTTGAACTTTGATTGCACCTAGTTTGTTTATGCTTGAGAATCTTCTCTTCTGATATAAGATTCACTCAAACTAGATCGAAGTGTCGACGGGGATCTTTAGAACTGTTAGTAGATCTAAAAACTTCTTGTGATAATCCATCATTAACATACTCCGTTCTATGTGTGATTGATCACAAAAGATTCAAGTTGTTTGTGTGCAGGTGTTTATTGAAGATCTAAGAAGATTTGAAGACAAAGAAGATATTTGGGTTCATAATCTTTGGTTGCACAAAACTTGATCGGATGGAGGGATTCAAGTATATTCGGTTTATCTTTGTGATAACCTTGATTGATTAGTTGTGTAGATCGGCATCAATATATTGTCTTTGTGACTAAGAGTATTGATTGCAAAATCTAAACCCAACTACTTTGGTAGTTGTAATTTTTAGATAGATCTCGGACCCGACAAAGGAGTTTATTTGTTAAACAGGAAGAGCCTTTGTCAAACTCATATCACGTTGTTTGAAAAGAGTTGTTACCGAACAGATTTGTTATTCCTTTACTGTTTCAAATACGAACGAAAGGAATTGTTCCAAGTGCGTGACTTATTACAAGTTAGAGGCGCAGGGATACTGAGGGAACTAGGTGAACTATAGGTTTAGTTGCTTGGTCTCAACTATACGAAGTTGGTTTTGATTTTGTATAACGGCTTAATTCTGAGAGTATTCAATTCCGGACAAGGTCCCGGGGGTTTTCTGCATTTGCGGTTTCCTCGTTAACAAAATCTTGCTGTGTCATTTACTTTTATTTTCCGCAATTATAATTGTGTTTATTATAATTTAAAGTAAATTACACAAACGTTAATTCCAAAATATACTTGATATCAATCCTATAGAGTTTGGTTAAGTCCGAACCTATTATCAAGTATCATACTTCGTTGTTGTATTGTATCGATCTTGTATCCATAGAAGATCACACGAAGTGTGAACCGATTCATTGTATTGTCTCGACTCAGTCCATAAACAATCACTTTCGGTAAAGGACTTATAGGTGGAAAAGTTTTAGATTGAGGTATATTTGGGTACCCTCGTCTTTTCAGTACAAAGTACGTATACAAGAACCAATACATGAACATAACGCCACGGTTTGCAAACCGAGTTCGCATACCTTAAAGCATTAAGAATCCAGGGAATTCAGTTCGCAAACGAACCTGAGTTCATGAGTATAGACAATAGTTAGCATACAGAGTATGTGAACAAGTTGTCATACTTACCGATTTTAGAACCTAACCACTGAGTTCGCAAACTGAGTTCGCGAACTACCGTTCTGGACCTTGCCTAGTTTTGTCGTTCGCAAACACTATTCACAAACCACAGTTTCAGACCCATCACAGATAAACTCATTCGCAAACAAGAGTTCCGGACCCGAACTAGTACTTCAGAGTTCGCATACTAGGTACGCATATTGTGTTATATCCAGACATTGGTAGTAGTTCTAAAACTCTTGATAATCGATTTGAAACATTCTTAGAAGACGATAATGGTAATCTTACACATACCACTAGCTTCAAGTAATTTTCAAATGATTATTTGATCAATACGAAACATCCCAAGTTAACATCAAATAATTGTCTCACACAGATCATATAAGATGTTCAAGGTAATTTTCACATGATCATCTTGACTTAATATTTAGTTTCCAACAAATGAATTGTTTACAACTAAAGTTTTCAAGTAGATGATGAAGCATTCTAAGCTTTAACTCATATTTTGAGAATTATATAACTAGATAAACTCGACTCGAAATTTAAAATGTGTATAACATTAAGTCTATATAGCTATACGACTTAGTCTCATTAGTAGAGAGAATTGAATAGAATTCTGAGTGATAGATAAGTTTTAGTCTCCACATACCTTTTGTCATCGAAGTTCCCCCAAGATCTTCAGTAGATCTTCTTCTTCAATTGGTGAACGCCATGAAGTCTAATGCTCAACTATACACTTCTATCCTAATCTGAGACATAGCTATAAGTAGACTAGAAATCAAGATATAGTTTTGATCAAATAAACTTGACAAATTAACAAGCTTGAGATAGCAACGCTTGCGAGTTCGACCGAGCAGTGCTCTAACTAGCAAGATCATTTGGGAAATTTCTAAAGGTATTATATGATTTAGTTGTCAAATTTTCTTACTCTACACGTGTTACTTCACATGGGTTCTTGTTTAACGTAAGTGTCATTGATGGAAGAATGAACATGTGGATAAAAAGTTTAGAACCATTTCTCTCTGGTATGGGTGTTAAAATGCAAGACAAGTTTAATAAGTATTGGGGAGAATATGAGAAAATGAACTCTCTCGTTTTCATTATTGTTTTGCTTGATCCATGTGAGAAAATGAAAGGTTTGAATTTTATTCTTGATACGTTAGATATCACAGGTCCGTCATTGCATAATCACTTGTTGGCTTATGTGAGAACTGATTTTGAAGATCTTTTCGAAGAGTACAAGTGTCTCTATGCAAGTGATGAAAACATGTCAAATATAGCAAGTACTGGTGATGACGTTACTCTAACTTTTGGAGTTACTGATGATGAAGATTCTGCTTGTGCTAGTTTTATAGCAGAGAGCGCAATAGAAGATGAAGAGGATGACGCCGTTGAGGGGAAATCTGTGTTGGAGTTATATTTAGAGGAGAAACGTGAACCGAGAATTATCCCTACCGGTGTTCAGTTTGATATTTTAGGTTGGTGGAAGACTAATTCTACAAGGTATAATATATTATCACACATGGAAAGAGATTTACCAGACATACCAGTCTCTTCCGTTGCCTCGGAATATGCGTTTAGCACTGGAAGGCGCGCTATTGATCCATATCAAAGTTCATTGCTTCCTAGGACATATGAGGCTTTAATTTGCACGCAAAGCTGGTAATGGACTCCCGTTGATCTTGATCCAAACACCCTAGGAACTGATGATGCCGAAGATGTTGACTCGGGTATATTTGTGTATTTTTTGGTTTATGTTTGTAAATTTTTGTTTTGTTATTTACTCTATTAATTTTTTGTCACATATTCATTTATTCTTGCAGACTTTTTAGGTTCTCTTGCTAATTCTAAGTTCATCCACATTGACATAGATAAACAAAATTGAATTGTACTATAAGTTCTCTGATCTATACTTACTTTTTCCTGCATTCATATGTTGTAAGCTATAGGGTCAATAGTTACTTTTATATGCTAATAAAGTGTTCTTGCTTTTTGTTTTGTCCTCAATGACTTGAGTTAAATGAAACTTTTTGAAAGATTATTACTCAAATAACGATGATGTTCTGTGAATCAGTACTACCAATTAAGTGCAAAAATCATTATAATGGTATATGTACTTAGTTATAAGAAAATATTTTTGGAAAGACAAAGCATGAATGGATGCATGTAGCTAGTGAACTCATTTTATTTGATTTGCCACTTATTGTTGGTTATGCTAGTGAACTAGTGTTCGTGCATGAATGGATGCATGTAGCTGACTGAAACTTCTTTGTTTTTTTGTATATGCAGACTTTGGATGCCCGTAAGAACAACGATGATCTTTACTGAATGAACTTCTTTGTGTTTTTTTTTTTATGTGAATACTTTGGACGCCCGCAAGAACAACGATTATCTTTACTGGATCTGTTTGATTTTTTGCTTTAGTTATGCCTGTTGGAGTTTCTGATGTATATGACAATTTAAAACAATCAATTTGACAGGTTAATTTATAACTTTATATCTTTAGTAAGATCGTCTACCAGTTTCACAAAACTGACAGAATTATCAGTTAACCGAAACCGGAAGTTTCAAAATTGAACCGAGCCGGTTTGAAACCGAATCAAACCGAATATGCTAAATGGTTTCATTGGTTTTCAAAACAGGATAACCGAGCACTTCGGTTTCGATCTTTCTTTTTCTTCCAATAACCATACCGAACCAAACTATGTGCAACCCTACATGTATTGTACGCACTATTAAAATGAGATTTTACATCACTTTACTCAACAAAATAATTATTTTTATTTTTAAATATATGATTACTAATTAAGTAAATTAATAATATGAGATAAAGATCATGTCTTTCACGAATAATGTTTGGATTTGGCTCAAAAGAGAATAAATTACTATCATATTTAGTTTATTTTGATTTTCTAAACAAATATGGAGTGTTTGAAAGTGTCCAATCAGTACCCATAAAGTGTACAATATCGACTTTTACAGGACACATGATGTGATCGGGTGTCGTGTCCGATCATGTGTCTGACACGGTTATGACATCTTTTTAGATGTGTTCGTGCAACATAGATTACATGCAATGCAATAGTTGAGAGCACCAGAAAAAAGATTAAAATCATGGTTAAAATTTTGTAGAAACTACCATATAGTCCTAGAAATAATATAATAGAGTGAGTTTGGTCCTGTTGACCCGGTCAACTGTCTATTTGGTCCTTCTTTACTATTTTTATTACTGTTTGGTCCTAGGGTGTACATTACCTTCCGAATTTGATACCTAAAATACCCTTTTGTTTCCATATATATATATATATCAGTGGAGAATAAATCATTCCAGATTTACTTTTTCTGTCCTCTCTGTTTTTAGATCTAGTTTCTCTTTTTTGTTTATCTCTTTCTCTGTTGTTATTGAAATTGATTTTGAAGATTTATTTTATAGAGATCGATTTTGATTTTGATTACGTAGATTTGATTTGATTACAGAGATCGAAGATGAACTCATGTTGAATATGAAGATGATGAAGACGATGACGAAGATGACGTTGAATTCATGTTTTCTTTCCCTACTGCTGCTGTTAAAGATGACGAAAACGATGAAGACAAACTCATGTTGCTGCCGAAGATTGATCTGCTGTTGTTGAAGATTTTAATTAGGTTTTTTCTTTCTTCTTTTTCTCTGTTACTATTTTTCTCTGGTGTTGTGGAAGATTTGAGTTTGAATTAGGTTTTGTTGTATGTTCATTTTTAAGAATGAACTGTGTTTTCAATTAGGTGTTCATTCGAAATAATGAACTATGTTTTCATATTGATTTAGTTTGGATTTATTAGGTGTTCATTTTAAAGAATCAACCCTGTTTTCATATTTGATTTAGTTGAGTTTTATTAGGTGTTCATCTAAAAGAATGAACTATGTTTTCATATTTGATTTAGTTTGGTTTACTTAGATGTTCATTTGAAAGAATGAACTCCGTTTTTTGTTCACAATAATGAACTTTTGATTAGGTGTTCGTTTTGAAGAATGAACTTTGATTTTTTTTATGATAATGAACTTTAATTTTGATTAGATGTTCATTTGAAAGAATGAACTTTGATTTTTGTTCATAATAATGAAGTTTGATCACGTGTTCGTTTGAAAGAATGAACTCTGATTTTTGTTCATAATAACGATTTTTGTTGTTGTGTATTCATTTTTAAGAATAAATCTGTTGCAAATTTGTTGATATCATAGTTCATTTCTTTATGCGAACCTTCATTTTTCTTTTTCTTTTTTAAAATAGAAAGTTTTTGTGATGCGGTTATATATTATAAAGTTAAGATTTCATTGAATGTAATAAAGTTCATTGAATATAATGAAGTGTGGAGTTTTCATGAAACAAAATGAACTCAAATTTACAATTTTTTTTACCAAACACCTGATAGTTCATCAGACAAAATGAACTGCTACAAAAAAATAAGTAAAAAGTTCAAAATTCATCATAGAGGATGAACTCAAATAAATACGAGAATAGAACAACTAAGATTAACACATGTATTTTGGTCAATTTGATATTTTCAAATAATTTTGGACCAAACAGAAAACGACTTTTGCTGCTGGACCAAACAGACTTGGACCACCTATAAAAGGACCTAACAATAATTTCTCCTAAAATTTGTCGTTAGCTTTTCTTTCTTTAGTCGGTCTGGTAAGTTAACAAAGTAGAGACACTTATAACAAAGTACAGTTTCCCCACCACTTGCCTTCTCTTTTGTTTTAGATAGTAGTACACGGTCTTTCTTTAGTGATTCAGCACACCCCTCAGTTAATAATTTATTGGTGTTGTAGGTTTTTAGGAAAATAGTTATATGTATCGAGCTCTCATTTTTACGTCAAGATCAACCCCTAAATCATCCCTTTCACGAGTGTATATGTAACTTCCCAGCAATCCAAAACAAAGTCTAGTTTTTCTTTAGAGCAAGAGCTATGGGGTTGAGAGTCTCATTCAAAATGAAAGACTTGATCAAATTACCAAATTTGATCCTATTATGGGTAGAGGGAAACCCCCTTTCACCCCAAACTCAATCAAGCTCTCGTTCGGTTGGTAGAGAGAGTGAAAGTCTTCACTACACGGCTCATGGTTTGCCAAAACAGCTCTGAAAGTAATGAATATTAACAGACACTATGATGACAAAACAGCTCTGAGTAAAGCTAAATAATGAAAATATTAATAAGTGACCTTCTGATTACAGGCATAAAAACCAAAAATAGTCATGTTTCTCTACCATTGATTTGGATAGGCCTCTCTGTATTTGGAATCTTCACCAACGGTTAACTGCCTTACTGTAGCATCTGTCGCACGTGTATTTAAAAGTCTCTGTGACAATCTATCTTTTGAGGTTACTTTCTTACGCAGCATAGACGCTAGTGACGGATTTTTACCCTTTATAGAAGATCTTGTGGTCTGATGTTGTGTTTCCCCATCTTCTCCAACAAATGCAGAGCGTGAGGTTGATGCAACTGCAGCGTCACGTAGAACAACTTCATTGTGTTCACGCACCTTGGCAAGTTTTGCACGGCTCAACAACTTCCTATCAGTCACTCTCTTCTTTACTTCATCTTTCTCTCTTTCCCTTACATTCTTCACTGCCTGTTCTGCTAATTGCCGAGCAATAACCTCCCCAGTTTCCATTTTGGTAATTTCCTTTTCTGCCAATGAAATTTGATTTATTGGATTTCCTTCAGCATCTCTAGGTATAACGGGTCCATGAAATGGGCATATTTTTAAATCTCTTCTTTGACAGACTCCTCCTTTTCTCAGAGGAGCAAGGCACGGTTGGATATCAACATGCTCTTCCTTGTATACACTTGCTTGAACATTCAACTCCGCAATTTTTTCCGCTGGAATAACCGCATCATAATCTACCCTACCCCAATGACCCTCAAGCTCTAATCCTCTCTGGTTAGCCAAAACATCCCAGTTTGATCCCCAGTTAGACAAGGAAGATCCCCAATTCATTACTGGAGCTTCAGACAAAAGCTTTCTCCTTAACGGGTTTGACTCAGAGTCTTCACTTTCTCCAGCTAACCTCTTGCTGGCATTAGAATCAATAATCTGTCTAGGGTTTAAATTTGAATTTGTAATGACAGCCGACGTGCAGGCAGCATCTTTGTTTGCCTTCGCAGGCGTGCTGCTACTTCCGTAACTGTATACTTCTACCTTACCCTCCTCCCAGAAATCCTCTTCCTTGTCGGTTTTTGAATCCGTAAGAGCACAACCAGAATTTTCGCATGTCTTTCTCACTGACTTGAGATGATTTTGTAAATCTATGAATTCTCTTAACATGGAATCTCTGAAACTGGTGTCTTCTGGTTCAACTCTAATAAGAACAGATACCCACTCTTGCACTGAAACCAAGTGTTTTGTTACTAGTAGCTTGTACAATTCCCTTACTGCATCAAATATCACCTTATTCTCGCTGGTCTCACGTAGCTTTTCACTTTCTCTCAAGGACTCAAGGCGAATCTCCATTAAGGAGGAACACCTGAAATCCTCAACCTCATCCTCTTCGAGAGCATCCAGCATAATGTCATCAGCTTCATTCGTACGAAGAATGTCTAAACACTGTCTTATCTCTTCAACAGTTGTTTGAATCTCATCCTTGATCGATGAGAGATTTTGACTTAAAGTTTCAAACTTCTTCAACAAAATCTCCTTTGATCTAATCTCTCTTTCCCTTCTCTCTTGCTGTATCCGAGCTGCATTTGCCTGAAGATTAGGGAACTGAAAGTTCAGGGTGTTCTTCAAATAATCAAACCCCAATCGAATTTGTCTGTAATGAAACCCAAAAGAAGTGTTCCACTTCTCCAGGAACTCAATAGCTTTAGAGCGTAAACGGGTAGCAATAGGTGCAGGAGCAGGAAGTGGCAGATCTCTTCTGAAGCCAATACTTAAACTCAAAAATAGATCAAATTTCACAACAAAGAGAGATCTGAACAGCTTCGACCGCATGAACAATTCATCAACTATGAAAAGCGCTAAATACCTCACCTGCATAAGCACTCCATAGTAAGATCCACGATTCACAGACTATGCTTTCAGACTTTCACTTAATATAAAATTTGAAAGAAACTACCATGAGAATGGGGGAAATTCAATAACGAAGAAATACTCAGGTCATTAAGTGCAATCCAGATCGCCGTTTCATGTTTCAAATCACACTTTTTTTTATAGTGTACAACCGAAAAACACAACCTATTTCATTCTTAACAGAAAATTTCTAGGCAAAATATTATGTCCTATAAAAAATCCAAAATGTGTCGTTAAGCCTTGACTGATAGTTATCATACATCTGCTATGAAACCTAATTTCAAAAAAACATCATTTAAAAGTAGATTAAAAAGCTGAATTTTGCTAGGGATGTTCTATTAATGACAAAAAAAAAAAAAAAAAAACTAGCAATTTCTCTCTTTTTTGATCGGCAAAGAAAACATTTATTGATCAAAAGAAAGCATAACAATTCGCAGAAATTTATAAAATAGGAGAAGATTATGTAGTAACAAAGAAACTCATAATTCGAAAAATACCTGGGAGTGATTTTTTTTCATATTTTCCATTAGGGATTCAACTGCGAGTTTAATTTCGGAGTCTGAAGAACGAACGACAAATTTAATAGCTTTCATAAGTCGAGGATTGACTCCTGGTTCTACTGAATTTGTTGCTTTCTCTATTAACATTCTCGCTTTACCTGCTCGGCCATCACTGTCTTCTTCCATTGCTCTCCACCTCTCAAATTGTCTTCCCGATAAGATTATGATTTTGACCTAATTCTCCAATTTTTTTGAAATTCAATTAAAAAAGGAAAAACCAAAGCACCTTTATACACCCGGCGCAAAATTACCCACCCAAAAAGGACCCAACCGGTGACCTCTTGACCCGCAGTCAAATGCTCTGCCACCGAGCTGACCCGTTTATTCTTATCGATACTGGGGTACGACCTGTGCCGTAACGGCCCGGGCTTTGATTTGTTGTGAGAAATGGAGACCTCTGATGTTTTTATTTTTGTAAACCGGTAGCTCCTAATCAGTATGTGGTATTTGGTGTTAATTCAAACTAACGTGCATAAAACGGTGGCGTTGTGCGCACTTCAAATCCCCCACTCTAACAGAATACTTATTAACATAACGTGATTTGTTCAAATCATGTATGCCACCTTAAGAATTTATGATGCCATTCAAAATTGGTTGTTGCTTGTTAACCTAAATGCAGCAAAAGGCCGTCGTCTTAGATGAAGCAATCAATTAGAGTGAACCCCTCAATTGGAATAAATCAAATTGCAAATAATTCACAGGATCAAAAACTATAAATTAGAATGTACACAATCCAGTTTATCTTTCAATGTATTCCATGGATCATTAGAAAACCACCGATGGAAAATTATATACATCCAGTAGTATTATCATTCAACATTACACTTGCGGGAAATAAAAATACCCCAATCCCTGTTTTCTTTCAATGCATACATCCGGTTCTATTATTTACACTTGCGGGAAATGCGATTATGCAACTAAGACAAAAAAAAAGGAGTGTAGAGTAGATTGAATCTTAAGCACATAAACACATACTCCAGAAGTTAAAAGTTGGTTAATACTCCTAAACTTAAGACAAAAAGGGAATGTGCTTAAGTTTCAATCTACTCTACATGAGATCTCCATACTTTAGGAGTATTGACTAACTTCTGTACGCACTACACAGTAATACAATAGTCCCAAAGGATAAGAAAAAAAAAATCAACAGCTAAAACCTCAAAGTAAGGACGACATGTCCCAGTGCGAATAGGCAAAAACTAAAGAATGGACAACAGGTCCTATTTACATCAAACAAATCTACAGTAAGGGATGTCAGGAACACTGCACAACAATTTGATACATAACTTGACTTGAGAATCCACACTCAGGAAAAAAATGTATACTTAATAGGTACACGCATCCACAACACTAAAGGGGTCTTTAAGCAAATTAATATCCACTCATACAATCGCATGCATGCAGTAGGGAAGAGGACAACCACTGTTGAATTGCATCCAGCTTCACGACATCAGTTCATAATAGATAGTACAAAAGTAAAATGAAGATAACAAAGAATGGGAAATAACGGGCATCTGTCAATGTTTCAACTCTAAATCATGTAAGAAGATAATAAATAAACCTTTAATATATAGCTATTTTAATAATCTACTGATTACCTTAAGTTACCCAATAACTATTATAGTTCCACTCCAAATTCTATGACAAATCAGAATTAACGCACAATGGTAAGGCATATATAGCATCCAGCCCCGTAAAGCATATACCTCTGGGGAAGGAAGCTTATTACACTCGCCTTTAATGCTACAGAAACCACCTCGGTGTCTAGCGAAGAAGACTTCCACAGATGTAGTGCACTAACGTTATTGAACATCAAAAAATCTAGTAAATATTTGTTATCAAGCCTCCTAAAGTAACTTAATGAATGGGTAGCAGCTAGAAGCAATATTAGGCAGAAATGAAAACAAATGACAAATCCATCGCAAAGGCTTCCTGACCATGACTTCCCTAATTCATCAGAATAGAGAACCACATAATCCTCTCATTATAGTAAACAAAACACCAAAGAAAATAAAAATAAGAGAATGACCCAACTCAAGATTAAATTGGGAGAACAAACGACATGCCAGGGTAAGAACATTGTGTTAGTAAACCATATTACGCAACACATGCAGCTCACAATAAAAAAGTACTGAAGCAAATCCAGTGGTACAGACTCAAAATGAACAACTTCCCTATGACTGGGTTTTTCAGCCAAGTAAAGCACAGTATCATAACCTATACTGAGGTTTTCATACGACTTTTTTCCACTGGATGACAAAACAAAGCACCAGATAAAAGCGATTATTGATAAAATGCCAAAACAAACAAACAGATAGAAGCGTCTATTCACGACCCAACTGATAAGAAATGACCAAGCCGATTTTAGGGAAAATGAACGACTTTCCAAGTGCCAATATCTTTTCAAAAATTAAATTAAAAAAATCCAATGGTGTTCCCAGGATTAGATTGCACAACAACCATATAAACTTCGTAATTTCAGATCATAAAGTTAATATACCCTAAGATTGAATTTTCTAGACCAATTTTTCGTAAAAATCCACGAAAGAGATTATCAATTTGAATCGTACTGCAAGATTCTTTTATCAAAGCCTACAAATTAACACGGATACAGTAGTAAGAGCTCAAAAATAAGACATGAAATTAACACCTAATAATTCTTGAGTTAACTCCTAATAATTCTTGAGTATGAATAGTTAATCTTTCTCTGGCTAAGCAACATCTGTACGGATGTCTCACTAACATCCTGATCTATCATGGTATCCAATAATTTACGCAGTTTCATTTATGGTTTCAAAAAAAATTGGTAAGGGGATTGGTGGTGGAGTTGGTTAAAAGTAACTTTGAATAGACATCAATATTGATGGTAAAAGTAACTCTTCTTTATAGCAATATATATCCTTAGAAGAACCAAACAAGGGTGGGTGGGGGTGGGGTGGGGGGGTGGTACGTCAATTGATCGTCAATAAACTCGAAAGCTAGACTCTTAAAATCTATGCCCGACATACTGCACACATCCTAACGCCTTATTACTGCTTGTTTTAGATCCACTTCCTAAATATTGTTTACATGGGTTGTTCTATTCTTTACCCCATTAGCAGGTTCTAGTCAAGCAACAAAGCATATTAATTAAATCTATTATAATCACGCGACCCTCATCACATTAAGATACTCCTAAAGAAAGCCTTCCACACTAAAAATACCCTACAATGGAAAACAAACATATGGTTTGTAGATTAATGATACTACGGCATCAAGATCATTTATGGATAACACCATTCTAGCTTCAGTAGTTCATTACCATGTAATCTTGTATCAATGCCCCAACAGGGCCAAAACTCAAACAAAAATTCCATTTGTACGATTATAAAAACTCAAATTATCATCCATTTATCCAAGATGGTTATTTCACTGCCCCCCTAAAAGTCTAGTTCATTGTTCTCTTTAGATATCCAGACTCGAGCCATCCATACCTGCCCTTAACCCATTTGAGGAACTTGATTGAAGGTCTTTTAGTGATTTTTACTTTGAAATACTTATGGAGTGACTGCATCGACTCTGTAAACCCATTATAACAACCTGCGTGAGAATGGAAAGGGGTATATAATGCAAATCATATGATTGGCATGATGGCACTAACGATCTGTAACTATTATAAACATGGTCATGATGACAACAATGAGTGATAATTTTACAGTTTCCTTACAATTCATGACGAAAAGCATTCTTTGATGGGATACCAAAAAAATAAATAATAGTTCACATATGCACAAAATTATCATTTTAATTACTATGCGGGAAAAATGAGATTTAGAGCCGTGAGGCTTTAAGATGTTTTAACATTATGTTTTTGATTTCAAGGTACTTGAATTCATAACTAAAGATTTTGAGTGTGACTGATAATCCATTATAGTTGTACATTCAGTATAACACTATTATTAGCATTAGCATCTGTGATTTTTTCACACTATCTCCTACTTTAGACTCTTACAGGAGTATAATAGATGTAAATGGATGTTTGCTATTCAAAAAGGCCATTGATTCAAATCAGCATATACAGTCAATTTGGACTTCTAGCGAATGGGTTAAATACTTCAATATGATTGATGGTGCAAACTGATTGTTGAGTTAATCATATCAGGAAGAAGGATGATTCCAATATTGTCATGCCTATCTGGTGGCTTAAATTATAATGAAAACAAAACAAACAATAAGAACATCTAGGTTGAATGTCATCCGCATACGAAACAAAAGAAATTAAACAGTAGAAATACTTACTCCCCCATTAGAAAGAGCAATTAGCAGCTTCCATAAGCCCAGATAATGGACTACACAGAAACCTCAACAACTTCAAAAACCGACTCTCCTGAAATTTGAAGACAAAAATCATCCAATCCATTAATGCATAAAAAAAATCAAATTAAATTCATATTCATGAAATAAAAATTGTAGCAATCAAATCAAATTGAAATAAGCAACCTAATTTCAGATACCCAAATTAGAAAGAGAGAAAGTCATACCTGGTTTTATGATTGAGATTGTCTGTGTGTGGGTTTATTTATAATTGAGATCCATCTTTGAAGGAACAACATTTAGTTCCTTGGAAGCGTTTTTCATTGATTCACACTGAAAGACCCTGATATGCGCCTCAAGCCGTCTTGAAATACTCACATACGTCGGATGGGGGCGTTGGAGGTGGGTTCATTCTTAGCCGAGATTTATCTCTTGCACTTTCCGGCACTTTGGAAGGAATAGGACCCGTTGATCAATTAAAAAAGACCATTCAGAACCGTTAGATTAGTAAAAACACATTTGTTTTTGTAAGATAGATGTGTTGTCATATATATTTCTCTAAGGCTCGACCAAGAATTTTAGGAGATATATAAGAACCCATAATTGGGGGATATTATCACAAATTAGGATACTAAAAAAAAAAGAAAAAAAGTGAAGTTATTTAAAGAACCCCTTATCCGAATAATTTTGACAATCATTAAATTATTCTTGAGTATCCCAAGTGTGTTAAGATTAAACTTAGATTTTGATTTTTGTGTAGTGTAGTGTTAGGAGTAAAAGAAGAAGAAGGAGGATTGGTGGAGATGGATAATTCTGAGTTTTGCTTCATTTTGTTTACTTTCATAATTTAAGACTTAACGCAACACTATAAAATTATGTCCAATGGATGGATGGAGAAGGGGAACATTTTTGTTATTAGAATTGATGAATTCATGTTAGATGTTCCTGAATAAAGAATTTAGAATACTAGCTCTCGGGTCAAGGCGATAAGGCGACACTGACTTAGTCAATCTCAAAATTTTCATCATCTTCCTCGATCAATTTCTCTTGCTTTCCTGATTTCTTTCAATCCTCTTATGTTCTTCTGAATCTTATCCCTTTTTCCTAGACAATTTAATGATCTAATTTTGTTTTGTTTATCTTTTAATTGCCAGTTCTCTTTTAACCTAATCTTAAAAAAAATCAAAACCCTAATTTCTGATGGACTAGTCTTTTCAATTCAAAACTTTCTAATTGATAGTAATCTTATTAAGCTATTATCATGATTAAATTATCTACTGAGTTGTTTCTGTTTGATTTTGTTTTCTCTCTAATACCTGATAGCTTTATTTTTCTCTCCTATTTGCTTTACAGATTAGGTCATGGGCTGATGGAGGTAGCAACATAAGGTCATGGTGTCTATCATCATGAGAATTGATACGAGATTTTAGCAGCTGATAGAGGTTTCTTCTGAGTATGGTTCTTGTTATATCCAACAATATCTTTTATTATATTTTGGTCGATATATTTTTGAAGTTTGTTTGCGGGTATGCTTTATTAGCATCATGAGATCCTACTTCTATAGGGATTTGATTATTAAATTAAGGATTAAAAATGATTATGAGGTTTTTTAGACTTCAGCCAAGTGTTGAAATTGATGAACACAAAGTTTATAATTTGGGGGCTTACTAGGTTCGTGATTGCCTACTTAATAGACTCCATAGGTTTACTCTGTTTCTGTTCTTGGTTGAAGAATTCTAAGAGCTTGTATTTTGAATTAATAGTTCTCTGGTTTTTACTAGTTTTTAATTGGATATTATAATTTAAGTTTTATAATTAAGAAGATTTAGATGGAAGCTTTTTAAAGTTATTTGCACTGATTTTTATACCAGACTATTATCTTTGAGTGGATTTTTACAGAAGATTTTCAACACTTGTGATTTCTATTTGCATGGGCTGAATTTAGGTAACAGTTGATGGAATGTATGTCTGTTGAGTAGAGAAAGGATAATTGTCTGGTTAATCAGTATTAGATAGTAGTATTGATATTACATTACTATAAGTTGTCTTATTTTTATTCTTTTCAACTTCCTTATATACTGATGTTGTGGTAGTTCAGTGTATTTCATTTGTTCTCTGAGAGGTTTTAAAACTATTTACTGTCTGGTTTCATCTTTTATCAAATTCCTCTATTTTCTGTTTGAGTATGGCTATTCCTGAAGAGCATGTGAGAGTTCTAGATGTAGATGAATATGTTGAAGAGTTCCCATTTAGGTTAGTGGGTTTGTTATGTGATAATTATCATAGCTACCACAAAACTTCTGTTAAACATCATTTGAATGGGGTCTGGACTATTAGCTCTGCTGATTTTAAGTTGGCAAAACCTTTTATTCAGGGAATGATAGGCAATCTTAATCTCTTTGTAATAATGTTCAAAAGGAAGGAAGGTTTAGATTTAACAATAGCAGCAAGGCCAACTTTACTTTTTGGTCAATTGTTTGTTGTTCAGCCACTGGGTGATCTTGAGTCATCCTTTGATTTGGAATGAAATACTACTTTAATGCATGTTCATATCATTGTTCCACATGTTCTTACTAATAAGGGCAAGGTTAGGGAGATTATTGAACAGATAGGGACTATAGAGGCAGTTGAGACACCTTTGGGTAATTTTTATGTGGCAAAGTTTATGGTACCATTGAAATCTACGATGATCAAGAAAGTTGTATTCAATACTTTTGGGAAAACATTTTATATGTCTGCTTTTTATCCTAAGTTTCCTTTTCATGCTTATACCAAATATTTTATTCTTATTCATGATGAAGTCAAGTGTAAGGAAATTCAGATGAGAATTTTTGTTAGGGCATTACCTGGTCCTTCTCCTAAAGCTACTCATGTTGCTCTTACAAAGGTTGCTTCTCCTTTAGAAAAGGGAGAAAGCTCTCGAACAGTGAAGAGATCTGAAATTAAAGCTCATGTTGATCCTGCTTCACAACCATCAGCTTTCTCAGTTAGTCTACAGCCTGCTGGTGCCTAAAGAGGTTCAGGTTCTACTTCTCTTCATGTGGTGTCTTCTGTTATACCTCATGTTCCTTCTGTTTCATCCTTAACTATTAGAGAATCTGGATCTTCTTTTGTAAATGCTAATGTTGTGGCTTCCTCAAATCTTTTGGTTATGCCTCCTGCTATTTCGGCTTCGGTTGAGCATTGTTTTTCTTTTAATCATGTTTCTCTAGTTCATGGTAGGAAAGGAAAAAGGTCTACGACATCCTTTGAATCGTTTTTTTTTTTTTTGGTAATAGCTCTGGCTCTTCATCTTCTTTTATGGTTCCAACTCCTCAGTGGCCTTCTATGGCTTCTCTGCCACCTTTTTCTCCTCCTATTGGTTTTCCTTTTAGTCTAAGAAATAGTGGTGCGTCTTTCTTAGAGAATATGGAAACAAATATTTTCGGGTCGGCTTCGTGTACTTCTGTCTCTCAGACTGTCTTTACTAATTCTGGGGTTGTTTTTAATACTTTTAATGAAATGATCTATACTTCGAATATGCCTTTAAATCCATTTTCTGAGAATATATCGATATAAGCAATTCAGATGTTGGAGACTGTTTTGACAAAGCAGTTGTGCTTGAACCTACTCCTATAGTTATTCTTCCTCCAGAACCTATGCTCTCTCAAGAAGAATTTAAAAAGGAAGTAAATCTCATGATGGTGGATGCTATGGACACTATGGATGCAGATTCTCCTTCTGCTCATGACCTTGTAAGTCTTATTTAAACTTAATACTATTTTTATAACACGTGTTTTTACTGTGATCTATTTTTATTTAACTTTTGTTTAAAATCATGAAATTTTTTGCTGGAACATGAATGGGTGTTGCTCCGATAAGAAATGGTTGCATTTACTGAATATTTTTTTTTTAAAAAAAAGCCTGGTGTTATTTGTCTTATAGAAACTACGGTGGATATTACGATTCTTGGTTTATTATTCCTGCTGTGGGTAAATCGGGTGGTATCATGCTTGGTTATTTTGCTAAATCTAATATAGAAGTTATTAGTAGTTCACTTAATGTGATTCATATAATGTTGTGATATAACTCCGGTGATTAAGAATTGTATTGTTTCTTTTGTTTATGGAGCCCTTAATATTAGTGGAATGAAAAACCAATAGAACATTCTCAGTCATACGAATGAAACCAACACTCGTCCTTGGTTATTATTAGGAGATTTTAACTTCATCTTAAATGCTTCTGAAAAACAAGGTGGTAACATGGACAATTCTTCCCCCACCGGATTTTATTAGGTCTAAACTGGTTGATATGAAAATGAATAAAGTCTTTGCTTTTGGTAACCCTTTTACTTGGTGCAATAGGACATTTAAAAATCCTTCCGAATTGATTTTTGAAAAATTGGATAGAGGTTTTGTTATGATGAATGGTTCTCTGTGTTTCCGCATACTCGTGTTACAAACCTTGTAAGAGTGTATTCGGACCATAGTCCTATTCTGCTTAAGTGTTTCTTTTTGAGCAACATCTTAATATTCCTTATAATTTTTTTAAGTGTTGGCAATTAAATCCTAAGTTTAAGGGTGTTCTTTCTAATTCCTGGTCAAAGAATGTAAGAGTTTCGTTGTGGGTGGCAAACTCAGGAACCTTAAACATGATCTTAGCCGATGGAACATTTACTCTTTTGGTCATATTAAAAATATTATTAGTAGGTTAAACTCTGAAATTGAAAAGCTGCAAAGTTTGAATTATACTCCTTCTATAGGTAATTTCATTTTGAATTACTCTAAGCATCTGGATTATTGGTATGAAATAGAAAATAATTTTTATAAACAAAAATCTAGGATTGATTATTTTACCCGATATGATAAGAACACTCATTTTTTCCATAATTGTGTGAAGCTTCGAAATATGTATAATACTATTCATACTATAAAAGATGAGCAGGGAAATTGGCTGGATAATAGGTAACAAGTTGTGTCGCTTTTTCATCACATTTAAAAAAAAAAATCTATACTTCTTCCAATATGAGTAACTCTGACATAGAATCCGCTGTGATTAATCTGCAACAAATTGTTACGGATGATATGAATATTTCTTTAGTTTTTATTCCTACTGTTGATGAGATTTATAATACTGTGAATAATATGGCCCCTTGGAAATAATCAGGTCCTGATGGTTTCTCTATTGGCTTTTTTAGGGATAATTGGGATAAAACTTCTCAAGAGGTTGCATCTCACGTTCAAAATTTTTTCAAGACTAAATTTATTCTGAAGTAGATGAATCATTCGTTTATTGTGCGGACCAAAAATTAAAAGTCTGTCTACTTCTAATGATTTCAGACCTATTAGTTTGTCTAATACAATTTATAAAGTTAATTCAAATTCTTAGCTAATATGTTTAAACCTTTACTGGATTCTATTATTTCTCCTTTTCAATCGGCTTTTATAGCTAATAGACAAATTCATGATAATATAATAATTATTCACGAGATTCTTCATTCTTTCAAAGAACAAAAGAAGAATGTTAAGAATGGTTATATGGATATAGAGCTTGATCTCTCCAAGGCATTCCATATATTGGAATGATCTTTCATAGTGTCTATTTTTAAAAGAATGAGTTTTTCTGATGATTGGTGTCATGTGATATTTCAGTGTATAAGCACGATTTCTTATTCTGTGTTGGTGAATGGTTCTCCAGGTGAGATGTTTTTCCCCTCTAGAGGTATTAGACAGGGGGACTGTCTTTCTCCTTATATTTTTATTATGTGTATAAAAGTGTTATCTCAACTTGTCTTAAAAGCTGAGCAAGAGAATCTTATTCAGGGTGTTAGATTTAGAAATGATAATCCTTCTATTTCTCATCTTTTCTTCGCAGATGACCGCATGTTATTTTCAAAAGCTTCTTTGTCTTATGCTAGAAACCTTATGAAAATCATAGATATTTTTGCAAAGGCTTCTGGGCAAGCAGTAAATTTTGAAAAGTCGGGTTCTATAACTAGTACAAAAATGCATCATAAACATATCAAACTTTTGTATAGGACTCTTAACATCAAATTTTTGAGTAATTCTGAGAAGTATCTTGGTACGCCTCTTTTTATCAATAGAGATAAAGCTAAATATTTTCAGTTTATAATTGATAATTTCTATGCTAGGTTGAGTTCTTGTAAAAGAACAAACCTAACAGCGTGTTCGTTTCGGGTAATTGGGAGCCCAGGAATTGGATTCCAAGGGAATATGCCCAATTCCCTTGAACCGAACAGCCACAAAATTTTCAGAATTGGATTCCAATTCCCTCCTATCCGCTCTATTCCATTCCATCGCTGGGTTGGTGGAATGAAATCCAATTCCGGAGAATACAAGGGGAATTGAAAGAGAATTACTAAACTGTCCCTCTGAAAACAAAATCTGTATCGGTTTTTCACTTTCCATTTCTAACCATTTCTTCGTAAGATCGAGAGAGAAGAAGGAAGAAACCACTGAAGAATGAGATACGGAGATCTATGACGATTAGATTAGGGTTTTAACTTCTAGTTTTGTATGTTTTTCTTCTTCTATCTGTATGTAATTTCCTTCTCTCTTTTTTTAACTGTTGTTCTAGGGTTTTGAATTCTTTTGATTTTGTTGCAGGAATTATTAATTAAAAGACCAATTATAATCTCAGTTGGATTTGCGGCTTTGCGATAATCAGTCATTAACTCAAGAACAATAATTTCCTCCTCAAGAACTCTAACTTCCATTTTTGACAGTACCAATTTCTTCTTCTCCCGACTCAATCAACTACAGTATTATCAGCCTTTTCCTTTGATTCAACTAATACAAACTTTCAAGATATAATTCGTTCACCAATTTCATTTAAATTGATTTCGGTAGTTTTTAGTTTGGATTTGTATGTTGGTTTTATGATAAATTTAGGTTATGCATGTGTGTATTGGGTTTATGATATAATCCATGAAATCATCTTTTCACCATCTCTTGATTGTGTTGTGTACCATGCGTCATCAAAGCTGGATGCAGTAACTTTATTTTACATTTACTTCTATTCATATGTCCTGCGTCATCAAAGCTGTGTGTTGAAAGCCAATGACCGTTTTGAATTAACTATGGTACGATTGTGGGTGATGGAAGATTTGGTATACAAAAGTGACACCAAATGTAAATCCCAACTTCGTCTCGATAGACGCACTTTTAGAATTCTTTGTCATAAGCTGCGCACCATTAGCGGACTAGAAAATAATAGGAACTGTGATGTTGAAGAAATGATGGCGATATTTTTTTATATGTAATTGCACATCACCATAAGAATAGAGTTGTAGGTTTTTAATTCAAGCGATCAGGAGATACGATAAGTAGACATGTGAACACGGTGTTGAAAGGATTTATTAGGCTTCAAGGAGAGTTATTAAAAGAACCAGTAGCAGTCGCTACAAGTTCTGTTAACCAGAGATAGAACTGCTTTAAGGTATTAGATTATCTGTAATGAACTATTAAAACCTTGTTAACCTTATCTGTCATGAATACTATCGCTTGGTTTGTCGTATCTCTAATGAACTATTAACACCACTTTGTTTACCTTTAGAACTGCGTAGGGGCATTAGATGGAACACATATTAGTGTCCACGTTACTACTACAGACAAGCCTAGGTATCGTACAAGGAAGAGCGCAATTTCTACCAATGTCTTAAGTGTGTGTTCTCAAGACTTGGAGGTTATATATGTATATCCTCGCTGGGAAGGATCAGCTGCCGATTCTCGTGTTATCAGGGAAGCCATTTACAAAAAAAAATATCTTAAAAGTTCCACATGGTAAGTTTGAAACTTGAATCTGCGTATTAGTGAGTGTTTCTCGTGTTATTTATTAAGATAATGATGGTTGTTTATGTTATTACTTGTTTAGGTTACTATTACCTTGTTGATGCCGGTTATCCAAATAGTGGAGGATTTCTTACTCCTTTTAGAGGTCAACGTTATCATTTGAAGGAATGGGGGCGAGATCGTCAAGAACCCAGGACAACTGAAGAATTATTCAATATGAAACATTGTAGGTCTAGGAATGTGATTGAAAGGGTTTTGGGATTGTTAAAAATGAGATGGGCAATACTTAGGGGTCCCTCATGGTATCCTGTGAACATACATTGTCGTTTTATCATGGCTTGTTGTTTATCCATAACCTCATTAGGAGAGAAATGCCTATGGATGAATTTTTACCGGAAGACGAATATGAAGATGGTCAAATTAATTTGGTTTCTCCCCAAGAAAGTCGAATGATCGAATATGTTGATTCCTCGAATTATTGGGATGTTCAGAGAAATGAGTTAGATGATCAAATGTGGGAAAGATGGACTGCACGTAGACGTCGGTGCATAGTTAGTTAAAATGATTTCATCGTTTTTCCTGTATTAGTTTACTTTTTTTGTCACTTCCATTTGTACTGTACTATTACAAGAACAAAGTTCATTACTTAAATTTATGAGATTTGTACGATGTTTTCTGCTTTGTTGAGTAATGAGATTTAGTTGACACAAATGAAAAGTATCCATTGTTTCATAATTCATAGCCTCATTTGTGCATTCCTTGTTTCATAATTCATAGCCTCATTTGTGCATTCCTTGTTCCATTTAATGTTAAACTACTTCTGAAATTAAATGCGATGAAGGACTGCAAATTGTATATTCATTTTGTGCTTAGGAAATTTGATTGACACATGATTTATTTGACATCACATATATCTGGATTTTTCTTTTGCTGTCATATGTTTTTATTTTGTAAATGGTTGTAACAGGAAAGTAATGGCACCTCATCGGAAATGGGTACAGGCTGAAGATGTTATATTGGTTGATATATTGACGGAACTTGCGCTTGATGGCAAGTGGAAAAGTCACACGGGATTTAAATCTGGCTATTTGAAAGTCATTGAACAAAAATTAGCTGAGAAACTACCCACTGCTGGGTTAAATACTACCAATATTGATTCAAGAATCAAGACTTTGAAGAAGCACTCGATGGAAATCAACGAAATGCTAAATGCTGGCAGTGATTTTGAATGGGATTATGTCAACCATAAGCTTGTCTGTGAGAAAAATTTATTTGATACATGGGCTAAGGTAATTTTCTAACCAGTTATTGAATATCTTTTTCATTGTTTCATAATTCATAATCTCATCTATGAATATCTGTTTCATAATCTTACGCCCTCACTGACCTCGATACAATTAGCATTTTTCAAATGTATCTTAATTGGTATAAGACCAGATGCAGCTGTTATTGGTGGTTTCTTGCTTTCTGGCTTTTCCATAGTGCTACCCAATTTACTTCTAAACGAGAGCGTTGTTTCAACTCTTATAAGTTTTACTTTCTTGGAACCACTAAGTACATTATAAAACTATCAATAGGCTCGTATTTGTGTCTCTGGATGTGAATAACCTTCGTAATTTGTTAACTAGTTGGAAAATCATGTAGAGCAACATAAGTTTTTCTTCAGGTGTTTAGTCTTTTACTCGAGTCCTTTCAACATAAGTTTTGATCTCAGATGTTTTCACATCATAGAAACAGATGACTGAGCTTCAGCCTGCTCGACACTGATTGCTCTTGTATAGATGTATCTGGTTGCATATATATTTTCTGCATAATCCCTTAAGACTTAGGTACTTTGTTTTGAGAGTAATAGTCTCTTGTTCTGTGATTATGTTGCATTTTTACCAATATAATCACAGAACAAGTGTTTGATCTGCTTATTCTGAAGAGAAGTGCCCAGGTTTTTTCTTTTAGTAGTCAGATGGTGAGTTAGTGATGTAGTATCTCATTTCTACCCAGATAGCTATGCTAAATTTGGATTACAGGTACCAGGATTGGATGCTGGTTGCACTTATTCAAAGGTTGTTTCTCTTAAAAGTGATCACTGTTTATACATCTTTTTGAAACTTTGAAAGACAAGTATGTTCAGTCAAGTCCCTTGAATTTTTTTTTATCTGAAAGTAGTTTGTTACACCATTATTTGGATAAATATTGTTTTCAAAACCTTGAACTTTAATACTGAAATTTTGTTGTTTGTTGATTTTGCAGTCTCATACAAGTATAAAGGGAGTGCATGGGAATTTTCCCCCTCATTTGGACGTATTGGTTGAAATATTTGCTGAAGATAGAGCAAATGGTAAAGGAGCTGCATCTTTAGCTGAAGAGTTAGAAGAGATAGATAAAGAAGATGAACAAGAAACAGATAATGAAACCGAACAAGAAACATAACAAAAACAAAGTAACCAGTTTGGATCAGTGGACGAAGCCAATAATGGTAATGATAAAGGTAGGAGGAGGAAAATGATTAGATCATCTTCTTTGGATGTTGGATCTGGTGAATCAAGTGGTGATTCGAATGGTCTTAATTTGATGGATAATTCTTTCAGCAAGTTTGTATCAGGCACTCTTTCACATTTTGAAGCGATTCGTAGTGCATTGGCCCAAGAATCAGACACCAACAAGCAGTTGTTTGAGGAGCTGCAGAAGATTGATGGTCTTACTGATGATGATGTGATAGATGCTGCTTCGATTATACTTGATTCAGTTACAAATACCAAATTGTTTTTCTGGATGAAAGAAGGGAAGAGGGCTCACTATGTGAAGAATAGAATACTCAGGTAGTGTAGTAGAAAAAGGCACCTCTTGGTATGTATGTTGTGCTCTTGTCAAGGCGGTATCATGCACAAGTTGGTTGCCAGTAACATTGTGGAGGAATAATAGTCCATGGTTTAAATCTGTTTTGGAATTTTGAATTCTTAAATTTTTGTATTTTAGTTGTGTATTAGAAATTAGAATTTTCAAGGATATTTAAGTAATAAGTTGGTTGCTAGTAACATTGTGGAGGAATAATAGTCCCATGGTTTAAATCTGTTTTGAAATTTTGAATTCTTAAATTTTTGATTTTTAGTTGTGTGTTAACATTTTCAAGGATATTTAAGTAATATGATAGATTTGGATTACAATGCAATACAATTACCCCAACCAAACAAATTTTCTTTTACTTAGGAATCCATTTCTAGGAATTGGATTTACCCTATAATCCAATTCCTGAGATTTGAAAATCTTGAAACGAACAGGCTGTAAATGTTGCTGGTAGAACCGTGGTAACAAAACATGTTCCCTCTAGTCTAGTTGTTTATCAAATGTCCTGTTTTCCTCTTCCAAAAAAGATTACTTCGAAGATTGATTTTATACAAAGGACTTTTTGGTGGTCTAAGAAGGATCCTAGGCATGCTGCTTACTTTCGTTCCTGGGGGATATTGGTAAGTCTAAAAAGTGTGGTGGGCTTGGTATTAGGAACACTTATGAAACTAATAGAGTGTTTATTTGTAAGTTAGGTTGGAGGATTATGCAAAATCCAGATCATTTAGTTTCAATGTTTTTAAAAGATCAATACTTTCCTAACATAATCTGTTAGAAATAGACAGAGCTGCAGACTCTTCTTTTTGGATACGAAAAGGTATTGTTAAAAGCTTAGTTTTCCTTAGAGATAACATAGTTAGAAAAATTAATGATGGGGCTATAACTAGTATTTGGTCTTCTAACTGGTCACCTTTTGCTGCCTCTCCTCTGATTTCTAGTAATCCTAATTACAAAGACTTTAATTAGTGAAAGATCTTATAGATGTGCAGAATAATTGTTGGAATGTAAACTTGCTAAATGATTTATTTTCTCCTGAAGATATTATTAGAATCCGATCTATTAGGATAAATCTGCATCAAAGTGATAGAATTATGTGGGCTCATACTAAGAATTGTATTTTTACGATTAAATCTACTTATAAAGCTTATATGAATGAAAGTTGTACAGTTAAAGAATCTTCGTTTTGGAGAAAGGTTTGGTCTTTAGAATGCCTACCCAAGATTAAGTTTTTTATGTGGAAAGTCTTTTCTCAAATGCTGCTTGTTAATTATCTTCTTAGATATTATAATCCTTATATATATATATATATGATATGTGTCCTCTTTGTAAGAATGAAGTGGAATATGCTATACATTTACTCATTTAGTGTCATATTGCTTCGCATGCCTGGTTTGGTTTATCCTTTCAACATTTAGTTTCAGATGATTTGCAAGGGATATATGATTATTTTCTATATTGGTTTGATAATGATTTGGGTGTCTCTCCGTATGCGGTTAATTGGCCAAGTATTGATGCTGTTATAATGTGGTGTATTTGGAAACTAAAGTGTGATGTGGTTTTCAGAAAAATAATTACAGACTTGAATAGGGTAATTCTAGAAGTCAAAAGAATGATAAATTCGTATATTAAGCCTGCTATTCCCGTGCAAGTTATGAAGAAGTATAATAAGATTTCCAGAAATGATGTGGATCATTTTATGTTTATTGATGGTTCTTTTAAAAACTTTAATATGGATTTGGGTATTCTCCGGTGTGATGTTGCAGGAACAATAAGAGGTTCTCGAGCTGACTTTTGGGCTGATTCCTAATGCAGTTAGAGCTGAATCAACTGCGTTTTTTTTTGGTATCTCTTGGGCACAAGAGATGAATTTGTCTAAAGTCATGTTCGTTAGTGATTGTCTCCAATTGGTGGATTTTGTGAATGGATATTGTACAAAAGTAGGGTGGTGGAGCAGTGATATTTTGGTGGACTGTCGGATTTTGATTTCCAGTAATAGTACTTTTAAACTTATGTATATTAAGCGTGTTAAAAACAGACTAGCAGATAGACTTGCACATCATGATAGAAAGTATTGTATTAAAGATAAATGGGTTTCTTTTCCTCCTTTTTTGGCTAGTCTTGTAAGGAATGAATCCCTGGCTGAAGTTTGTAATTCTCTTTGAAGTTAATGCCAGGAGGTGTTTCTCAGAAGAAGAAAAAATGTTAGATGTTCCTTAAACTTACATTCCACGTCCTTATAATCATTACATCAGTTCATGAAAGATTTAAAATGGTCCCGTTTTCATCATCATCAACTCTTATATGTCCAAACGATACTTTCATCAAATTACTGTATTTCTCGGTATTGTAAAACATGTAAAGCTCACATTTGGCATTGCATTCATACATAAACCAATGCCGACCGTGGACGTGTGGTCAATTTTGAAGCCAAGAAATCCAATTTTGAAAAGTATACAGTTGGCATTGCATTCATACATAAACCAATACCGACAATTACTCTGTAATTTTTTAATTTGACCTAATTTTTGATTTAAAACCTAAACAATTCAATCACCACGCTACGAAAATTAATGGACGAAGGAATTTTTGGAATCGTCAACTAATATTTGAAGATGAAATTAAAAAGTTATGGAAGAAAACAAGAAGAAAAGGAGTAGTCGGTTTTGAGGGATTGGGGATTCTAACTTTAAATGATTTAGGTTTTTTTAGTTTTTCTTTTTAATTTTTATCAGGGTAAAGGGCGGTCTTGACATTTCATCACACAAAAAAATACCCCCTTAGCGAAAATTCATCCCCATGTAACCGTGAGAATCCCCCAATTTGTGAGAATATTCCCTAATTTTGGGTTCATATATAAACATTTTGTGATGTGCCTTCACTTTTATATTTTATTTTCTAATTTTTAATGTAAAATAATCGAGCTTCTAAATATGTTACTTATTCTAAGGGTCCGTTTGGTACATGATTTTTTCTATTACAAGGTAATTGAACGACAGGTAGTTCAATTACACTGTATTCGATTACACGAATTGTAATTGATGGTGTTTGGCACGCTACAAGAGTAATCTTACAATTATTCCCAAAAATAATATTTTAGACAATTTTCATTCAAAGTATTTTAGGCATGAAAAATAAAAAATATTTTTCCATAGGAAAACAATCTTAGTTGATCTTACAGAAAAATTACACAGATTTCATTTTTTTTTTTTTTGGAAACATGATTAAAATTAATCAAGGAAAATCTTTGATCATGTCAAAACAGGTTTGATATATGATTAAAAAAAAAACCCAGATCAATGGCCTTAAACAAAAAATAGATATGATATACTAATAATCCAAAGAAAGATAGAAAAGAAGGAAAAACATATCAAGTGGAATCTTGATAGTGACTGTATTACTGATATATTTTGTTGGTTAGTTTAATCTTCCCAATATTCTGCATCTTCCTTCAGTTAGAGCACTGCTCGGTCGAACTCGCAAGCGTTGCTATCTCAAGCTTGTTTGTCAA